>BGPR01000139.1:1048166-1094158 GCA_013235015.1 Araneus ventricosus | reverse complement strand
TTATTATTATTATTATTATTATTATTATTATTATTATTATTATTATTGAAACTTATAAATAAATTTTTATTCTTAAACTCACTACCAGATAGCGTATCTCTCTTATAAAATCAGAATATGATTTAAATAAATTGATTAACTAATAATTAAGTTCTAAAAATATTAAAATATTGTATTTTGGTTCGAAACAAGCAATTGTAGAAAGTTTCAGAACTTTAGTACACAAAGAAGTGAGAGAAAAATCGATTACAGCTTAACCTATTTACAAACATGATAGAAGTCAGGGTAAATAAAGGCTGATAAAAGGCATGGGACTCTACAGGAGAACTTGCATGTATAAGTCATTTTCCAATTAATTCCAAAACAAAACATTTGCAATTGTTATTCTTTAAAAGAAATGTTAATTCTTTCAAGTGTTTTTAATGTTATTTACCAATCACTTCCACAGAATACATAAACATTTTCTTAGTTTCTATATCTCTCTCATATTAATATTTTCCCCTAACTCATTTTAACCGTTTGCCTTTTTGTAAACATAAGGGATTATCCATTCATTATTTAAATATAAGCTGCACTATAAAAATGAGTAAATTGTAAGTAAACATAATAATGTTATGTGATTCCATATGAATATCCATTGATTTAAGAAAGATTTAAGAACGCTGAAATTTTATAATTATAGTCATTGCTTTGTCGAGAATCAACAAGCATTTGGTAAAAGGCAAAAAGATAAGATAATAATATTAATATTTTAGATTTTACTCATCTCCTTAACTGTTTTAAAAGTTACTAAAATCTCATTTCTTCGGAAAAAAGAACCATTTATATGAAACAAATTACTTCATAATATTTAATCTTAAGACAGGGACTTTTATTTTCAGTATGTCCTTTATTGGAAGGTTCTCTAAATTGGCATTTTCAGCGCAGACCTTTCGACGTTAATGCCTTCCTACACATACAAGCAAAAATACATCGGATTCTTAAAAAGTATTTAAATGGTTTGACTGGAATAAAACTTTTTAGTAAATAAAATGGCGTCGTTAAAAGACTAAGCACGCTTTACATTTATTCTAACATTCTATTAAGTGTAGTAAAAGTTAGATATTTAAGTTTAGAGCTTCAATTAAGAAATAATGTTACGTGAAAAAATTTATTGCGACATATGCTTTTTATATATTCAATACTATTCACTTAGAAAGTTTAGTCTCTAAAGACTTAATACTTTTTTAATAACGCAGAATGTTATAAATGTATGTTATAATGTAATGAATGAAGGGGAATCTATAACTCTTTCAATTATCCAAATTAATTTTCCATTACCCAAATGATTTTTGAAAACAGGAAAATCAAAGAATGACGTCGGAAATAACACAACTCAGGAGTCATATTTATAAGATAACTGTAATTAAATACAGAGAGAAAACTCTCTAAAAGTCCTCATTCACCACTAAGACGTACTTAGCAATTTAAAATACTCCCATGAATTAAAACATGCCATGCAAGGCAATCTGTTTTGATTTATCGAGGTTACATACGCATGGACAAATTAACAAAGAATCTATCCGATAATAGATTTTGTTCAAAATTAGATTCAGATATACAATTTCGATGTTAACATCAGTTACTAAAATTCACCAGCCGAACTTGATATGCTTTGAATTTGTTACATTCACATATACACGAATTGACAGATTGACAGCCGATCCATTGATGTATTAATTCCAAAATATGTTACATATCAATATACAGGGTGTCCACACTTATCGTGGTACAATAGCTAATTTCTAAACCGTTAGAGATAAACACATAATTCTAATTGGAAAAATACTTTAAAGGAAGGGAAGAATTATAATATATGTTTTCTGAGTGAATAAATACATTCCTGAAAATGTTACATAACATAACACCACTCCATGCCCCTGCAACTATAACCATATGGTTATTTAAGCAGTGACGTGGTCATGAAGTGGAAGAGAAATCACAACACCCGAAGGGGTGACCTCTCTTAAAACTTGACATTTCTCTATACCGCTGCCTAATTAAAAACGCATCAAGTCTACAAACATTTACAGGAGCAAAGGAAGGATTGCTATTGTGCTATACATTAAAAAATATTTTGGAAACATGGGTAAATAAAACCTTGAAAAACACAATATTACACAGTTATACATGAAATAGCTAGAAAATAATAAAAACAAAAATGCAAAGGAAAGACTATACGAAGAAAAAAAATACATTAAAAAAACAGAAAATGAAAGGAAAAAGATGAAAAACAAATTAATACAGTAATAAAAATAACATAAAAATGTACACAAGAACAGAGAGATGGGCCGCACAGTATTTTAAAAAGTTTGATTTTGAAGAGGAGTTGGCTGATGGAACTCTATTTGAAGGAGAAACACGGAGGATCTTGGAAGAAAGTCCTGAAAGAACGACAAAGCTGTTCTGAGTTCATTAGGGGATGATGGGCTGAAGAGGAGGCGAAGTTGAATGTCGAACTGGTGAAACGGGACTTTCCATCTCCAAAGGAAAGGGTGGAGTGATGAAGACGCATGAAGGAAAGTTGAAGTTTGGTTGGATTTAATTTCCCTCATCGCTGGAGGAAGAGGTTGTTCGGTTGCTGAAGTTGCTAATTAATAAAATGTTGGCCCAAGATCTTACTTTTATACAGTACCCCGGTCCATCAATCACATTACTAAAATATGTTTGACACTCTAACATTTTAAATAAAGAGAGTCCCACTCTTCTGCGACTAAAACTGACAGAGTTACGGAGCTTTGAATATAATTGACTCAGGACAATTTACACCATTTCAATAGCGATCTTGAAAACGATTCACCAATCAATGAGCAGCACTTCCTCTACGAGGCCGCTGATTGGTTAAAAATCATGAAATTCAAAGCACCATAAATCGCTCAGTTTTAGTCGCAAAAGAGTGGGACTATTTTTATTTAAAATGTTAGAGTGTCAAGAATATTTTACTAAATATGACCGATAGGACCGGGGGACCGCATAAAAAGTTAGAATTCGTAACTTTTTCAGAAATATATTTATTGACTCTAGATAAAATATAATTCTTCCAATTATTTAAAGCATTTTTGCAATTGGAACTATATGTCTATCTATAACGGTTTAGAAATTAGCTATTGGAACACGATAAGTGTGGACACCCTGTATTTAAAATTATAAAACAATATGTCAGTTTTACCCGGTTGTTTAGTATTTGAGCTATAGTATTCATCTCTTCACCGACGGAAGGGTGCCTGTCGAGGGGTTTTGTACAAAATTAAAAGAAATGTGCGACTTAGATGCAAAGACACCATACCAATTTTCAACAGTCAAGTTTGGTTCGTTTCTGAGTTATAGTGTTCGCAGACAGAAAACTGAAGGAAACAAAAAACAGTTTGAAAACTGATATTTTACGAATTCAAGGAGTTTATGAAAAACGTGGAGATTCAAAATCTCAAGGTCGCATTTTTTGACGATTGGAATACTTTCTTTATGAATACTTGTTATTCGAGAAAGTCAGTTACTTTGGTAAAAATGAATTGATTATTTCGTTGATATCGTTGCATACCTGTAATTGTGATCGCCAGCAAGGTTAGTCCTATTGTTCGTAAGAGGCATTTACATAGATTCTTACTAGTTATCGAGGAAATGGAAGATAATACACCCGATCTTGGCGTCAAAATGAAAGTCCTTAAAATACTAGAATTTTCTCGGTATCTCTATTAGGCGAAGAGATATACCGAATGTTCTAGATGTTTCTATTTGAAGTCACATCCCTTCAGGAAAACTATAAACACTCGGAGTTGTTGAATGACGGGGATGTCTTCGGAGTGCGAAGAATCTCTTTAGAATCTTGTTCGTATTACGAGTATGTCAGCTGTTTGACGCTGAGCACTATTGTTTGTTTTATTACTGGTATTATTATTGATTTGCTGTCTGCTTGTGTTGCTAATTTTTGAAAGTGCTGTTTTACTGTTACCTACGCTTCGTGTTTTCCGGAATATTCCGGAATAAAGCTTCATTCTCCGTTATATTACTTCTTGGGTTGCTTTCACCGTACACTCATTAGACGATATTCGTAACAATATACTTACTTCTATGAAGATGCGTTCATGAATAATAAAATATCTGGTTTAGCTATACGGTGTTATGTACGATTTAAGAAACAGTAAGCAACAGAGCAGTGGCAGTGAATTAATTGAGTTGCAAATTACTAAGTACAAAGCATACAAATTCGCATATTGGCATATATACTAAACATAAGTAAAACCTGTTAAAACTTCATAAAACACCATCCATCAAAATAAATTATACATTTCAAATTAAAACTAGAAAGCATATACAAAGGGATAAACGAATGATACATAAATGAGAAAGAATCATGCTAAATTGCGATTTATAAGAATATAAAAGTAATATTATCAAAGTTTTTAAAATAAATTGTTAATTTTGAAAAGTCTGTCATTTAAGAGTGACACTTTATATTATATAATTAACTTGCGTTTTAGAAAATATTAACTTTCCTTCCTTTCAAAGAGCAAATTTGAGAGCCTCCAAAATACACACACAGTTATCTAGATATATTTTTTTTTAAGAATTGAGACCATAAAATTAGTTTTAGGCATTTTTATTTAACTTGTATCATGCTTGTAAGAAAATAATTTGAAATCCAATTTTCTCTCACTGCTTGGTGAGCTAGATTCTGAAATTTTGTAAACGTACGTGTTTCCTAAGATAATGCAATGTTTTAATATCTTCAAAGTTAAATGATTATTTAATCGATTATTTTAACTAAAGTTAGATTCCTTATGAGAATCGCCATCTGGTATCGAAACAGGGAAACAATTGATTGCAAGATTCTCTGATAATTACAGAAAAGAACAATAAAATCTATTAACAACTCATAAGTCTAAATTATTAAAATAAAAAGTTATTTTTTCATAAACACGCTTTTATTAGTGACTTAAAAGCAGAAAATAGTTTTTTATAAAAAATCTAAAGGTCAGGAAAAAACGTAAAATCAATATTCGTAAAAGCGTGACACGTTGAAAACAATACGGCAATTAGGCTGAAATAATTATCATGAATAAAAACATTCTTAAACATTCATTACAAATTAAAAGGTGTTATGAACATGATTAATTTCGGATTTGCTTAGAGTATTTCTATCAGAGCCTCGTCTTCATACTTCTTTTGCTTTGATATTCCTAGATAGGTGATAAAAATAACTGTTTTCTAACTTTGAGCACTATAATAAAATCGTATATTAAAACAAAGTTTTTATATTTATTACCTTTTAATTTAAAAATTAATTCTTAATTAAAACAAAAGACACAAAATAAAACTGGAAAGGACTTCTGAAACAGAACCAGTTAATGAAACTAGATTTACGACTTCAAAATTTATGCAACTCAAAGCATCTTTAATTGAAGTTGAAATACTTGAGAATTCATTCACTAGCTGGAGCATCAGATTCATTTTCCTTTTTACATAAGAAGTCTTTTCAGTGTTACTTATCACGGTTTGTTACCTAACAGGATTATGTCCAAAGAAGTAGTCAGACAGTTCTTCCCCCAGCATTACTATTATGACGTCATTCGACTCAGTTGGCTTTATAAACTTGATGCAATTAGAGTTCGAAGTAAGGGTACTGAAGTTTTAAGATGTTTCTCTGTTTTTTATGTGTATGTGCTTGATTAAAAGTAACCTGCCTTGAAAACCATATTTCAGTTTAATGTTGACTAAGAATTTTGATTCAGTTATTAATGTAAACAAATCTTATTTTAAAAGCCTTAATTGAATTGAGCATTTTTATTTTTAGTGTAAGTGCATATTTATCGAGAAATTATTGTACCCTCTTAGCATCTGAACCGTTTTTACCGTTTTTGATGTTCATTTCAAAAGGAAGTAATTCATGTTTATGGGTATCTTAAACTACTTTGGATGAAATCTTAAAATTTCAGATACTTAATTAAAACCCTCCGAGCGGTACAAACGTCTTTTTACGTTTTTCATGTTCATTTCAAAAGCAGATAGCTCGTGTTTATATGCATATTTTCTTAAATAATCATGTATAATGTATTCTTAAGATTTCAGAGATACAATTAAATACAAAAAAGATCAATTCATCTACTTTAAAAGCTAAGTTTTCTAACCTGATAGCTAAAAGTTCAAAATAATTGGGCGCTCAGAGGGTTAAACGCAATAAACATCCAATTATTCACTTTAAAAGCTAATAATAACTATAATAATAATAATATTAATAATTATAATTAATTATATTAATAATTATAATTAATTATATTAATAATTATATATTAAAATAACAGAAGGTTTAGAGGGTTAAATTAGATCTCAAGATTAGAGAGTTAGTTTAACCTTAGATTAACCTTCCACAAGAAGACTATTTTGGAACGGAACTAGTCAAATGACTAGAATGACACCTGATCCAACATCCCCTTCTCTAAACATCCACACCACACTAGCTGGAAAATATTTCATCCTCGTCAAGTTTAACAGGTACCAAGCCCAAATATACAGTGGATCATTCATATAATTGAGTTATAAGGTCTTTATTCTGCAAATTTTCTAGATCCTGTAACAGAAACACTTTTGAGTTCAATATAAACAGCTACCTTTCTGGAATAACAACATCAGTCGTCAAATTTATAGAAACATCGTCTTAAATTATATTCATAGAAGCACTATTTTAGTCACAGACGGATTAAAACAGCAGTCATACAATGATACATTTCTTGAAAATGCTAGGAGATATGGGTATCCTATAAATTTCATGTATGCTTATGTTAATAAGAAAAAATTAACACCATTAACTTAATAGCCTTTTAGATTTATTTTTTATGTGATCATATATAATGGAATTCGCAAAGATATTAGTAATTCCCTTTATAGGTAGATGGCGCCACTAGATTAAGAATAAGATTGCATCATATATTCATTTTTTATTTTTCTGTACGTGTCCAAAATAATATATATCACTTTAAAAGGTTAAACTTAAATGTATCGTTAATTTTTTTAATGTGGTTTATTATAGTATTAAAAACCTAATTTAGAAATAATATTTTCACTTTAAATGCGGAACTGTCTTTAGTATAACGTTCAAGTCATAACAATAATTAAGACTATTGAATAGGTATGCTTTAAGTTATATACTTTCTCGTTTCCAATCTTGAAAGATTTTGGAGATTTATTCCCCTATTTTTTTCGTTTTCCCACCAATTTGCTTTCGCAGAGAGTTGGTGTCACAAATCTAGATTAATCTAGATTAATGCGACAAATATCGGTTCCCAAGACTGATTGGCATTTGATTGTTGGAATTCCAATTTTGGGTTGTCTTTTTCATACTAGTAATAGCCTACAATTAAACTATCTTTTGTATTTCATTTGTATGTTTATTGATAAGGTAATTTGATTTTAATTTTAATTTTTAGATTAATATATGTATATATTGAAAATATAACACATGTTTTGATTATTTGAAATATTTAACTATATGAAGTATTAAACCATTTCAGAAAAGAAAAACCACAATAACAAAACCGAACATAACGCTAACGTCTGGGATGCGTCATCAGCAGGGAAATCCCAAACGACCGTATAGTTATTATCGGTGTTTTCTAACGGTTATTTGTTATTGATCTTTTTGTATATAAATGTCTTTTATCTTGATTTCTGCATTTGTTTATTATTGTACATATATATACTTGGAAATTAGTCCTAAAATATTACTTTTTGTTAATTTTGTCCGGTTACGTCTATGATATTTTGATAAATCAAAAATGCAGACAGAAAAGTCGAACAAAATTGGCATTTGTTCATTAAAAGAAATTTACAAATATGTATCAGATCCCGCGGTGGCCTCGTTGCAGAATCGAGGCTGTGTGATTGGAGAGAAACAGGTTCGAGACATGATTCCACAGAAGATCAGCTGTGTTTACTAGCCTGGTGTACGTTAAATCTGTAGAGAGTCAAGTGTCCTTCCATAGACCCTCGACTTTGGATAGGGGATTGGCAACTCAGGCGTCGTCTTCGTCATCTGACAGCTGTTCAAAATAACGAGATAATTCCCAAAATAACCCTCGTGTAACTTCAAAACTCGACTTTAATGAAACTAAACTATAGATCTTATAAAATATTCTAGTATGGACCAAATCCGTCAACGGGAATGGGCAATTTTCTAAAATAAATGTTCGGATGTGTACCTTTTATTATGCAGTTACTCAAGAAACTTATTACTTTCGAAGATGATTTTAACATGTCGAGGTAACGTGCCATACGAATTTTATGTTATTACGTTTATTTGCTAGCATATTCCGCTCCACCAAGTGAAAAAATTAAGCACATTCAGTTAAAACACGTCATTGAACAAATAACTTCCCGTAGGCGGATATGTTTACGTACTTCAACGATTACATGGATATGAGAAGCCGCCGGATAAGTAAGCGGTTCTCGCTGCTGGTGTGGTACAGTAATGGGGGGATGGAATCCTCGGTTGAAAAACGTCATTGAACAAATAATATTTTAGATTTTATGATAGCGCAGAAATCTTTTTTTTTTCGGAGAACACAGTTTCCTAGATTATCTCCGGGAAACGTCACAATCACGAAATCAAAAACCACATTGTCCAATGGCCTGCGAGAAGGACAATTTTAGATATTTTAAGAGCATTTTATCGACTCCTAGTCGAAACTTTTTGTTGTATAAAATATATTTATATATTACAAAATATATTAATATATATTTGTTATATTATATATATCGAGGCAAAATCGTTTTATCCACTCGTTATAAGAGGTGTTGTCATTGGAAATTTATGAAAAAGTCGAGAGAAGAAAACTTCAAAATTTTGGAAACTGTTTCGAGTTTTGTAAATAACTTCATCATGATCTCCAAGTAACTAAAATAGTATTATAATTCGATTTTAACCCTGGAGATGTTGTAGGCGTCGTATAGACGCCACGCGAATTTTATTTCATTGTTGAAAGTAGTTAAAAAGGTTTGTCTTCGGGGGTCGTTTACCTTTATCTCTATTCATCCGGAACGTCTTTCTCCCCACTTGTGTGGGTGAACAACTGTGTTTTATAACTCAATCTGTTTTAATTCACTGCCCCTGTTCAGGGCATAGTGTGTAAAATAGATTTAACTTTTTTTCCCCCGCGGACCGTTGTAGGCCTGACATCCGTTTTGGTCGGTTGGTCGGTGTGTGTCTGAAACAAATACAAAAACTCATTCGGAACGGCCTTTTATCGTTCTCGGTTTTCTGTTCAGGGTTGTGTTTATCAAACACCACATGACCCAACAGTGGCGAATCCAGGGGTCTATATGGCTACATATCCCACCGCAGAGCTAAGATGTAATTCATGATTCTTTTTAAAAACACTGCAACTGTTTGTTCTTAATTTCCCCTTTTTTTAAAAAATAATAAAAACGTGACAACATTGCTTTCTGGCTCGACAGGTCAGAAAATTTTCCTAATTTTCTAGTCATTCAACTTGTGCTTTTAGCGTTGACGCGGGCGAAAACATTTTTTGGCTAGTTATTTCATTGTATTTTTTATTAAATCATCGAAAGTATTGTAGTGTTTCCTATGATTCTTATTGTCCGGTGAGTGAAGTCTGTAAAGTTAAACTGCTTTGTGTAAACTTATCAGTCATGGAATAGGTGTATCTAAGTATCATTGATAGCTGTCATTAAAATATGGCTAGGAAAAAAGTTTGTATTTTTTAACTGTTGAATTCTTCTGGGCAATCTAGTTTGTTTCTGAAGAATGAAACACTGAAACGAAAAGTTCTAATAAACGTCCTCACTCAGATAAAATTTCAATAAGCATTCAGATATTATTAACTCTATGAGCCCTAAACCGCCCTATTCGACAGGGGCCGGACTTAGGCGGTTTCGGACGCCTGAGTGAATTTTACGAGAGAAAAGTGGTTCCTTTCTTTGTTGTTCTACTGGAATTTCTGCAACGAAAGGAAGGATTTCATTCTGGTTTCGTGAACGAAAATTTACTTCAGTTTTTAAGGTACTGGAATTCTCACTCTAGCCGGGCTCAGAGAGTTAAAGGATTTCTATTACGAATACGATCCGTCAAATGTTTATGAAGTGAGACAGATGGAATCAAGCTTGCAGTCTGTGTACCAAACCTGTTGATTTCTGTCCAACTCTGGCTACAAGAAGAAAAATTTAACAAATTATTTCAATGCTAGAATTGCTGATCTGTATCCAATTTTAATTCCATACAAACCCTTGAAAGCGCGAACTGTGTACTTTTCCCATGTGTTCATCCACCAGTGGCGAATCCAGAATTCGGATCTGGGGGGGGGACTGAAGTCATAAACATTTTGTATCGTCATGACTCAGTGGCGAATCCAGGATTTAGGTCGGGGGGGCTGAGGTATGAAAAGTTTTATATCGTCGTGACGAATGTCAAAGCTTATGGTTTATGTAAACCAAAACACTTTAACTTTACAGTCTTTACTCACCTGACAATAAGAATCATATAAAGAACACTATAATACTATCGATAATTTAACAAAAAAATACAATGAAATAACTATCCAAAAAATGTTTTTGACCTTGTCAACGCTGCAAATACGAGTGGAATCACTACAAAAGTGGGAATATTTTCGAGTCTGTCAAAAACCAGGAAGAAAGACTTTTTTAAAAGAGAGATTAAGAAAAAACAGCTGTAGTGATTTTAAATAAAATAAAGAATTCTGGTCTAGCTCTGGGGGGGGGGGGGCTGCAGCCCGATAGCCCCCCTCCCTGGATTCGCCACTGTCACGACTCATGGCTTATGTAAACCAATGTATCATTATTATGTATGGCTTATGTATCATTGCGGCTTTGATAAGAATGTAACTGTAGTGAAACTTCGATTAGCCATCACTCGATTAACCATCAGTTTCTCTATCCGTCATCGTAAAGACAAAAATCTTATCCGCCATTTCTATACATTACTTCTCGTTTCACTGAAGTTTATATTGATTCTTTTGTAAAATTAAAGGCAACATGTACGCAGTATTCATTTCTAAAGGATGCTGTTTTTCATTTTCGTCCCAAGTCAGCATCGAAATCACGTTACTGTACACATGTGTTAAAAAATTTCTGCTATCTGTCTATTTGGTTATCCGTCACAGCTCTGGTCCGGACAGTGACGGATAATCGAAGTTTTACTGTGCTATGGAAAAAGAAATTAAAAAATATGTGACTGGATTAGGAAAAAAAACATTATTAAGATTTTCCCAGAAATTCTTATAAAAAGACCCTTAATGAGAAAGGCAGAATATTAAGTTCCAAAAAAAACTTTACTTAAACTTTTTTAAACTCATCAAAGTTGTAATTGAGTAAATATTAAGCATAGATGATGAATTTGCCGCTCGACTTCTTTCCAATTCTTCGTGCTCAGTACTTCCAAAACTAGTTCACTTGGAAACAAATCGCGACACAACTCTACGACTAACTTCACTTATCATCAAAAGGCACACGTATTTAATTGATTTTCACAGGAAATCCTTCTAATTAAGTTTACATACGATGTAGATCTTTATTTGATTAAATATCAAAGGGCAAATTCAATTATCTCTAATCAGATGAAAACCAAACAAACGCGAGACACTGAGGGAATTAATCTTAACTAATAGGGTTTTGAAAACGAGGACAAATTAAATTGAAATGTATTTCATTTCTTATCAGACGCAATTAAGAAGAAAAGTTTGAGATGTTAGCAAATGCTACAATTCTATCCTATTACTGATCAAATTTTTTTTAAAAAAAAATTCTATAATATGATATATTTTATATAAAAATACTGCCATCTTTGACTTCTGCAATATAGCATATTTTATACTTTAACATTTAATGAATTGCATTTAGTGAATGTCTGTTGATGGTTTATGAGGTATTAACTAAACAAAATGTATTAAATGAATTCTAAAATTTTTGAAGGGAAGTCAGTATTTTTGCGTTCTCGTGTACGAAGAGAAAGCATAATAATCGTAAAAAATTCTACATTGAGATTTTGATGAATCTTTTCTTTCTAGACTTCCTTCAGTCAGGTTTTTAAACGCTTTTACTAACTTCGAAAACTTCCGTGTTTGTATGTTTGTATCTAAGATTAGAATTTTGTGATCGATTTTTCACTCACTTCTTAATGCATTAGAGTCCTGAAATTTTGTATATGTATTGGGTCTTGATGACAATGCAATATTTTAACAATTTTAGAGCTTTCAATTATCAATTATTTAAAAACATTCGCAAAACTACGTTTGCACTCGGTAGGTTTCAAGGGCGCCATCTATAGTATTTTTGAGAACTATTGGTAAAAGCGTTTTTATTTTTAGTTTTTTTACGCATATCTTGTTGGAATTATGTCTGTCTGTCTGTGAACACGATCATTAAAAATGCCAATGGACTTGAATGATGAAGTTAAGCATGCAATCCTTATACCATAATTGTAGATATCTATCAAATTTTGGACGAAATACCTCTAGGAGAAGCTGATCTGTTCTATAGCCCGTGTGTATTTGCGCACAGTAACTCAAAAACGGAACAAATTAAATTGTTGACATTTCGTATGAGTTCTTGACAACAAAATTGTTGATCTGTATTAAAATTTGAATCCAATCTATCATAAAACAGGTCCAAAATGCATACACGATCCCCTTCACATTTTAAGCTCCCAATTGTATAAGTAGGCGAGAAAATAGAGAGGAGAACACTCCCTCTTTCCCTAAAGTTCAGTTCTGAGATGAAAGATATCAGTGAACGTCAAGTCACAGTCAACAAAACAAGCAAGCTACCATTTATCATTGCTTGTATACATTTAATCCTTTCTGGACAGGTACGGCGTATAGAGTGCGCCGGTGGGTATGTAACATAAATTGAATAAAAATTATCGAAGATATCCTTCTAACCTCACATTAAATCCAAACACGTTCGGAGCACTTTTTTTTAAAATTGCGAAATAGAAACACCAAAATATGTTTTTTAGATTCGAATTTAATAAAGATTAATGTTAGAGTATGATTTTTGAATATAAATTATTACAAATTTACAAAAATCTTGAATTTCTTCTGCTTTTCAGAGGAAATTGCCAAAAACTTCAAACATGCTCCAGGTCAAACTTTTGTAATAATTCAAATAAAACTAATACTGAAATAAACTACATACTATGGACTAGTGCTTGTACTAGAATCTTAACATTCTTTGGATAAATAAAATTTTTAGAGCTAATCGAACAATCATTATAAGATTTTCAGCAAATTTTCTATGTCATTTTTCAAATAAAAGACCATAATTAAAAAAATATTATTACAATATACATTATTCTACTACATTCACTAGAGAAACATTTGAAGAAAGTGTTAACAAAATTTCAGAACATTTGAATGATAATATATTGAGTTATCATGTTTGAAGTGTGAAAAATATGCATAAAATCTAATTTTGAGAAAAATCAAATTTTAGTTTTTCCACGCGCTCAAATTAAGTATCTAAACTTTACAAAAATTTCCTAAAAATATATTGACATCATATTAACTTGAAAAAATGCAGTTTAAAAGAATTTTTGATAGGTGTCTGTCCCTTTAAATGACAACTTTCGGTTAATTAAACGCCCACTTCCGGTTTTCGGTTTCTTATAAAACAATTAATATCTCATCTTCTAATTAACGTACCGACAAAAGTAAATATGTTTTAGAAAGGTAAATGAAGTAACTATCGAAATCATCAAAAATTAAAAAATGGGAATTTTGGTCGAAAATCGACTTTTCAACGTGTTCGGATACCTTAACATTCCTCCTACTTGCTCCGACCATTCCACTGACAAAGAATCAGGTCGGCCTGATCGCGCTTGAAAGTGCATGAAACTCTCTTCATAACCCAACCTGTCTGTCACGAAATGACGGGAAATTATCCCTATAGAGAAATATTCGGCTGTTTTCGAAAAATTAAGCAGGAAAATATCAGCTGAGGATGAATCTGATGCATTAGATCCCGACGGAGAATTGTCTGAATACAGTGACCAAGAAACTGATTTTGAGGCTGACGTGATGGACAATACAGTTCACGAAGCGATTCAAACAAATATTTGAAGAATCCATCCATACAACCTCTAAGCTTATTATTCCTTAAAATATAAAGTTGTGTATAATAAAATAAGCTTAGAGTTGAAAAATCAGGTTGGCGCATAAAGTGCGCCAACCTGAACTGAGTTTTCTAAAAAGTCACATGTCCGCAAAGGGTTAAGAAACTGAATTTTAATTTGTATCTTTATTCGAGATTAAACTAATCATACGTTTCTTTAACCTAGTACCGCATTATTTATTCTTTTCTGTTTAATCTGTTTTTATCTAGCATTATAGATGAATTTCAGTGGAACTAGGCGACAAAAACGCTGCTAATCAAATAAATAAAAATCTAAATAATTTTTTTCAGGCGAAGAATAAGTACTTGGCAAAACATCTGACATGAAGATCAACTTCTGGGAACATTATAGTACGGCCCTTGGAAACTAGTAAAAAACAATCTTTATGGATATTTATTTATTTTGAGAATACTGAACCGTGGAAAATAACGCACGTGGAATCCCTAGTTGACAAAGAATCTCGCTTTTACTACATATCTTATTTTAATAGTTGGAATCGAGATGACTGAAAAATACAGAACGTGAAGTTGCCATGGCTACCTCAGTATATCAGAAGCAGGACTTCAGAAAATACGACTGCTAAATATTTAAACAGCTCTCTCTGAATTTCTTGAGAAGAAATTCAGAGACTGCAATTATTTCTGCTGCTACAGAATTCGAGGAAAAATCCCTGGGACAAAACAGTTTCTTTTTTTACCTTTTGAAGTTTATTTGTTTGACGTTTGTTGGAAACTGAATGTTAGCAAAGAAGTTGAGTATCAGACGATAAGAAATTATTTGGGCGAAAAAATTAGGATCATGCATTTTTTTTTAAAAATATAATACAAATAAATGGAAGTTTCCTTCCCTCGAATTTATTGGATGAGTCTTTTAGGAGCCTTTCAAATAATAGACATACGAACTTTCTTTATTAAAGTCATAATGAAATAAATATAAAGTTAAGTAGAATAACTTGTCTACGGAAACATAAAGTTTAAATACAATTACACGAGAGTTAACTGATTCCTAACTTACTAAAGATCAAACTTGAGCATCCTATTACACGTAACACATCATGCTACATCACAAAAAGTAAAATGTTGAGAGAGAGGGGTACAGTATTAAACCTGCTGTGACGTAAAATACGTCATAGGCAGCTGACGTAGAGATTCGGCATAATCAACTGATGCCAACAACGTATCAGAGTTGCATGCAATTAAATGCAAGTTTTCTTCCCTCGCCTTCATTGGATGAGTCCTTTCGCGCTTAGATTTACGCTTAATGAAAAGTTTCGAGTGTGCATTTTTAAACTCAAGCCTTGAACCGATTTGAAGAAAAATTTGACACAGATACGCTATTTTAATGTTTCATCACTTTAGTTTCTTGCTTTTTCAGTTATCGCCTTTCACTTATACACGAATAGGCAGACCGATAGATAATCAACCATTTGACGGATTTGGTCCAAAATCTGCTATATATTTAAAATTCTAGTGACAGAACGTAATGTAAAATTTTATCCGCCTAAGTGACTGCTCCTTTGAGTTATCCTGCTTACATGCATAAGAACAAGACTTATGGATTTCGCAAAACTTTAAAAGAAAATATTTCATTTGTTTGGTCGTTCCCTTTTCTTAGTTATGGTTGTAATATTTGTAACGAATTATATATATATATTTGTTGAATTATTAAAATATTTAAAGAAAAGAAATTAATTAAAAAATCGTTTGGCATTAATTTTTTTAAAGGTTATAAAAATAAAGTAGCATTGATATATTTGTCTTTTGCTAACGTTGCCTAGCAACGGAGAAGAATGATTATGATTGAACATGGGATTCGATCTTATTGAGTGATGTAACGTTTATGATATAAGTGTATGTGTTTGTTTTACATGTTTGTGCTGCGGAAGACGTCCAATAAACGTATTATTTTTGATAAAGAAGACTCCACGATTATTCATGTTATGCTGAAATGCATCACATGGTGGACACCGAAAGACAGTCCTGTTTCCAGAAATGCTGTTTTAAGATTTAGTTTGTTCTAAAACGTGGAGATTTATCAAAAGCTCCAAATCGAATTTTTGACGATGACAATACTTTTCCTTTGCATATTTCATGTACGAGAAAGCATTTTGCAAACTCTTAACATGTTCTTAAAGGTATGTATAGAGGATTGACGGTAGCTAAAATCCACAACGAAATTCAAAGTGAAACCTTAAAAAGAAGGGAGGGGAGTAGAATAAAATAAAAGAAAGGACTGTTTGAGTCGAACACATGATCAGTACATTTTAGTTTAGTAGCATCGACTAATAGTGAGTGATGGAGAAAGATACGGCGCATCAGGGCCGGCCCGAGGGGAGTGCGAAAGGTGCGACCGCACAAGGCCCCTCGCCGGTAACGGATTTTGCAAAATTTATTAAATTTTTTTTATCCTTTTTTAAAAATTCTTTCAAGCAACTTTTATGTAAAAAAGGGCATAAAATATTAATAATTTTTCTAAAAAGAAATATATTGCATTTTTTTTTCTGGTTTGGAAAATTTCCTTCAAAGGTCTGTTAAAAAAGTAATTGGATTTAGTGGATAAGAATCCAACAATTCCCTTAGCTAAGTGGAGTTCCACGTGTTTCCGATTCTTGGACAGAACAAAAGGTAAAAAGTGATAACATTGTTCAATCTTAAAACAGGTTCGATTACTTCAGGCATCATATGATCACTCCCTTTTCGGTGCAGGGGGAGAGGGCATCCCAAAGTGGATGTCCGTCATTTGAAGATAAATTGCAGGTGATAACATTCAATACATTCCTTGTTACCGAGACTATTACTTTCAGGGTATACAGGAGGTAATGCTTGTGTGCGGATCCACATCTGTTCCCCTAATGGCCAACTGATAATCTTTCCCAGTGTAGCTTAAAGAAATACCTCTAGAGGAATTCTTTTTTGCTTATCTAGTTCTAAATTAAATGCGTCTGGTCCCCTTGTATTCAGCAGGACTGCTAAGCGATGATGAAGCATATATCTCAATTTTCTTGTCAAAAGTGTGGTTTCCCAGCATCTGTGAATTCATCGTAGGTACTTGTTAAAAGGTAGTCTGTTACATCTATTCGTCAGAGTTTAATCAATAGTAATGAATATGAATATTAAATTGTGTGAAACACGACGGGTAACGCAAGGAGATTTCTCAGAAGCTTAATTTTCCATTGAACAGTTCGTTCGCGTTCGTAGTATCAGCCGTACAGCAAAAAAAAATATTCTGCATTTGCTCTTGCAGACAAATTTCAGGTATGCTAATTTTTGTCTCTTTTTTATAGTTATTTATTAAACAAACTTTCCTTTTATATTTCCAAGAAGAAAATTTTAATATTATAACATGTTATCATTTTATAAAACAATGTAGTTCCCCTTTGTTTTTGTATTTCAATATTTTTATTATTATTGTATACATTTCAAATAAAACATTTTTTGTATTTAACAAACAAAAATTTGTGTTTTCTACTCTTTTACATTGGGCATTTTTCATTATAAAATGTTACTGATTTGGAACCTTTTATTGTTTTGGGAAACTACATATCAAAATTATTTGGATAAGTTTTAAAATATAAGAAGTATTTTGAAGATTGATTCTATTTAAATATCCTAAAACCAAAACTATCAGCAGCTTGTGTATAGTTTTAAATAAGTTTGCGGTCAGGTGATTATATTTTTTGATTTATCTTTTTGGTCTACTTGTTTTTAAATATGAAGAAACAATGAGCTCAACTTTTAAGATTTTACTTCATAATCTAAATTAAATGAAAATCCAATTCATATGGCATGGAATTTTATTTCAATACCTAATGCATGTGCTGACGATGTAAATCGACAGAAAAAGTGAAAAGGGTGGGGGGAGCGACCTTCTCTTTCATTTTACTGCATAGTTAAGAGTTATTTTAAGTTTCTTCAACTTTCATATTTTGAAACTCTAGTTGAAACTATTTTCGCATTTTATAATTTTAATTTTAGCACTGAAAGTTTTCAAACTGAACTATTTTAATATTTCCTCATAAAATCAGGAAGACAGGACACATTTCTACAACATGAGTTCGCAAAACATAATGGGAGGAATTTTATCTTTTATCTAAAAAGGAATGCTTGAATCCAGGGCCAGCCTGAGGGGTCTTTTAAAGGTGCGAGCGCACAAGGCCCCACGCCGCTGACAGATTGCGCAAAACGAAAATGAATTGCATTATTATTTAACCAAATCAAACCAAAGTTTTACATTCCAGGACACAATATTCCAAATATTTACAATATTTATTTAAAAATAATTTATTTAAATTGTATCCGAATTTTGCTTCTGTTCTAAAATTATATTGACCTCACGAATAATGCTCGCATCTTCAGAAAAATTAAAAATAATAAATTACTTGAGATCAAGCATTAGAGACGAACAATTGACTTGCTTAGTCATTTTATCTATCGAATCCGCATTAACCAAAAATCTAAATCATGATGATATTATCAACGAATTTACTATAACACTTATAAGAAAAAACAAATATTACATACTGTAAACTTATTTTAGTAAATTTAATACCAAATTTTATATATGAAGCAATTATTTTTGTTGTTTGATTTAGTAACCATTTTTTGTGTGATTAAAATATTAACTTTATGAAAAATAATTTATTTATTTATTTTTCATGTATTTTTTAGTCTTCACTAAACCAACTTGTGCATTGTAATTAATAGCAAAAGCAATAAATTATTTTGTTGGACGAAATTTTTTCAAGGCCCCACAAGTCAACTTTGCACCGGGCCCCGCTTTTGTTCGGGCCGGCTCTGCGGCGCATGATTGAATGGTTATGGTAGTGTTCATACGTCAGCTTGGTAATAAAAATAAGAATTAGTAATTTGAACTATCCTTACGGTCATTCAAATTTCGAGCCCCTAGCAGTTCCGAAGAACACCGGCAGAGTCGATACTGGAATACAATAATTCGATACAAGGTATACTGCTTCATAACATAAGGGCTAAAACAACCAATACACAATTTCTTATCACAATTTCAAACTTTCCTATACACAGTTCCTTGATATATCTAAATAACATTAAAATATAATAATAATAATAAAGAAAAGAAGAAGGGAAAAAAAAGAATACACGAAGCCACAAATTAACATGGTTTGGGGGTTTTCAGCTGCAAAGGCTATTATCCCCTATTTATTCCAAAATTATTTTCAATCTGCTTAAACAAACAAGGGGAATTTGCTATCAAAAGACGTACTAAACTATTACAGATCTGATTCAGTCAAGAAAAAAAAATGATGTTCTACTAAGTAAAGCCTCTATCTTCTTCTATACAACAAATAAAAAAAATAAAGAAACAACAAATTCGTGGCTAGAGTACAGGGACGAGTATTTACGTAAGCTTGGGAAAGGAATAAACTTTATTACAATACGTTTTAATGTGCAGTAGAAAATAAGCAGCACCGTTACCACGAGAACTGGAAGACTTTCATTGAAACCATTTATCACTTTTGAAGCAGAAATGGCCGATTTTCAGATATTCCTAGTTAACTCGTTTGTTTATTTAACATATTGCGACAAAATCGTCTTGTGGGTGTACGTGAATGCAGTCCAATAAATAGGATTACAAAATTAAAGCTCTTTAGTTAACAGGTATTCTAAGCAAAGAAACGTAACACAAGTATTAAAACAGCACTTGTAAAAATTCACAACAGAGATTACCACAGCGCTCAAAGGTTTTCTATTAGCGCGCCAGTTTGCTTACAGATCAAAATCCAACTAACTAACTTGGCTGGAGAGCTTGCTTTTATACTTTTTCACAGGAAGTGACTTCATTACGTAGGAAGTGACGTAATCTCTAGAAAGTTCATGAAACCAGTAAAATAGGTTGAAAGTTCGAGGTCCTTCTAGAAAATTCCTTCTGTCGCCAAAGTCACCAACTTCGCCAAATTTATCGCCAAGATCGTCAAATTTATTGCCAAGTCGCCAAGTTTGTCGCCAAGAATAGCATCTCAGTAAAACAACTTTATAGTATTGTAACAATATAAACTTTTCATTATGCTGATATCATCCTTAGTTCAGAAAATAGTGCCAGTCTTTTGATTTAGTTTGAGACCTGGATGTCATTTACCAAATTATAACCATATAGTTAAATATAAGTATATTGATGTGTAGTCTGATAATTCTCAATATTAATAAAATTAATTATTTTTAAGATCATCAGTAGATATCGCACTGAGATTTACAAGACCAGACGGAAAGTAAAATTTTATAAATTGTACCCGCTTTCTTCTCTAAGTAAGATATTTTTACCTGAATATACTAATGAAATAGCACAAATAGTTTTATTAAAAAACTAGTCACACATCGCTAAGTGGAAAAATTGCAAAATTATTACATTTATTCGTCGATCACTGATTCCTTATTCTTTAGAAACTACAATCCATCAGTACTAAATTTTGGAAAGCATCCATATAATTATCAGTAGACATCTCAATATTAATTTAATCCTCATCAATTTTTCATTTCTAATGATCCATATCGATGCACACACAGAAAATTCAGACTTTATAATGCATCTACAAAATGTTGACCAATATCACTATATTTCATCTTAATTATCATAAGTAAATTTTTACGCCTTACAGATAATACTGAGAAAAAATCAAAATTAATCTAAAATAAACTTCGGAGTTAGGTATAATATTTAAAAATATAATATAAATAAAATAAAAATGAAAAATTAAATAAAAAAAAAATTCGTGTCTAACATTGACTAATATTTTCATTTCAACCTCAAGTTTACACAGTTGAAACACCCGAAGTCCCCTTTTTTTTAGGATTCAAAGCTTTAAACCATAGCTGGAATTTCATGAAAGAATCAATTTTCAACTGTTCTTCAAAAAAATTTTCAATTACTTTAGTTAGGATATATCTTTTATGGTTATATTCCTATCCTTTTTGTGTAGGTATATGAAAACTTATAGTCTAGCAAACTATGCATTCTTTAAAGAGCAATTGGTAATTTCAAAGCAATATGTTTGAAAGATCATCTCCTTTTCAGAATGCCCATTTCCGCATACGTGGGCGGTAAGAAATTGAATGAAATAGGATACATTCAATATGAAATGAGTAATTTTAAAATACATATGTAGGAGTTATAAAATTTCTAGACTAATTCTGAAGATCCCAATAAAATGGCAGAAAAGGTTGTGTTTTGATCTATAATGACCTTCTGTCTTGCCACTAACAATTGGAAGAATATTAGATACAAAAAATTTTAAGAGATTTGAACATCTAATGGGAAAATCGTAGAACGATAATGTTTTAGGCTTAATTCTTCTGTCTTTATATTATTTTAAATAATTTACTCTTAATTATGTAGCTACGATAATGTGCACACGCAAAAAAATATTTTTAATATCGACGCAACGCTCTTGCGTATAAATGCAGTAACTACAGCAATAAAAAATTATTTTGGAAAATATACTTAAAAATTTTTTTTAAAAATTATTAAAATTACAGAAAAAACTTTTTACAGGAATATAATTAGTATCACTGAAAAGTTAATTTTTGGAATTTCAATGTGGTGTAAAAACGGTTTCTGTGCCATATATGTTCCAAGGTTATTGAGGAGAAGCGTTAAAATTTCGATTATATCTTAGTTTTTTTTTAAATATCTTTCCTAGTAAGCACCTTTTTCTTCTTGATTACGGGACACCTCGCCCCTGGTCCCAGAGACGAGTCCATTGTCAGGATAGTGCTGAGGGCCCGTGATCTTAGTAAGCACCTATTACCCAAGAAGTAACTAAGAAAATGTGATCTTTAAAATTTTAGCATTACGTGAAATCTAGACAAAATTATATACTCAAAGGTATAAAATTCTGTACTGTGATGTATGTTGCTAGAAACTTAATTTTAATTTTTTAAAATTATCAGTGTTGCCATTAATCACTGTTATTTTCTTTATTTTTCGCAAAAAATATGTAAAACAATAAAATGCTAATCTATATATTTAAAATAATTGGCAAAACCAAAGGATCAGTCTCCCAGCCCTAACCACTGGACCCATTTTGTCAATATTTATTTCATATGAAAGCCTATGACCTCAAAATGTGTCATCAATGGCCTCCTGCCCTCCACAATCCTCCATTTTTGTGATAAATAAATAAAAAAAACTACTTCACCGGACATTCTCTATGAGGAAAAAACTTGACTGACTCCCCATCCCCAACCATTGCGCCGATTTCGCCAATTTTTATTTTATATGAAAGCTCATCATCTCTAGATACATCATAAATGATAGACCCTATCCTCCACCCTCCGTTTTCTAGAAAAATCTAAAAACACTGTACATTCTCTATAGTGAGAAACCTTGACGCATACTCAGCCCCAACAATTGGACTAATTTCGCCAATTTTATTTCACAACTTTGCAAGCATAGCTAATTAATCAGAATGCTCCACGCTTATTTTGCATATTTAAGATAGTACTTTTGATCTGTATGCACTTCAGTCAATATGACACCTCAAGAATATTATAAAATACCTATTGTAAGCAGTGGCGAATCAGGATTCGGGTCTGGGGGGGGGGGGGGCGGAGGTCATAAATATTGTGTATCGTAGTAACGAATGTCAAATCTCATGGCTTATATAAGCCAAAACACTTTAACTTTCCTTTCCTGACTATAAGAATAATAAAGAACACTACAATATTTTCGATAATTTAATAAAAAATACAATGAAATAATCAGCCAAAAAATGTTTTCGATCTCGCCAACGCTACAAGTGCAAGCGGAATGACCAGAAAAATAGAAAATTTTCGAGCCTGTCAAGTCAGAAGGCAATGTTGTCACGATTTATTACTATTTTTTAAAAATGAAAATTAAGATCAAACAGTTGTAATGATTTTAAATTAAATCAAGATTTTTAGTTTAGCTCTGGGGGGGGGGGTGCAGCCCGATAGCCCCTCCCCTGGATTCGCTACTGATTGTAAGAGATGGAAGCTTTTTTTTAGAGCGATATCATACTGCATTTATGGTTCCGAAAACTTTTACGTAGAAATTCGTGACAAAGTTACGCAAAACATTAAAACCCAAATGACGTTTTTTTCTGTTTTTCAATAGCCTATTTCACTAATGTATTTGCAGTATTTAAATCTGGAAAAAAGTAGAGGTTGGAAAGTAGAGGCCCCACGAAATGGTGGGGCCAGTGCGGATCACGGTAGGTTCTGCTACTCAAAAATAAAAATTCTCAGGCAGTGTTTCTCAACCTTTCAGTATTTGCGACCCAATTTTCAATCATAATTTTCATTGCGCACTCCTCTCATACAATAACAATGTATACAATAATGCATTTTTAGTAGTTTGACGCTAAAGCTACACTGCAACTGTAATTACAAACCTTACAAATTACTAATATTATAGTCCAGATGTGTCTCTCACTGATCCGGTAACGCTCTGAAGTCACCAGCAATAAAATTCGCGCCATATCACTGCGAGACGTTAAACAGCATTATTTCATTGTTAGAGCACCTGAATTTCGGTAATTTTAAATTTAAAAGAGTAATTGTCGTTTTAATTTCAAATTTAATTGCTCTAAAGTAGTGAAATAAAATTTGCTATCGATTGATGTAAAATGAGTCTCCCTATGATCAATTGTTCCTGAGAGGTTTTAAATTATATTAATCATATATTTCAAATAAATTTCCGTTTTTTCATAGAAAGTAGTGAAGCACGTCAGTGGTATATCATGCGCGTGATATAGTTTGGACGCCACGATGCATCTGATTATTTATTGCAATCGTGATTATATAATTTGATAATATTTTTTGGCAACGTTTGACAAGCAGAGAAGTGCTTTGTTTTGATTAGAATTTCGAAAAAGAATTCCTTTGAAATTTTAACTTTTGACTTACGTTTGACAAGCTGAGAATTTCATGGTTATTGAATTATTATGTAGATATTTTATATATATTTTTTACTACAATTTAATACTTTACAATCATCAATAGATCTACGAATCACAAGAGCTAGAAAAAGTAAATGTATCTATATGTATGAAACGTAGGTATATATATAAACACATATATATCTATTTAAACACGTCAAATTTTACGTCAAATCTCTAGAATGAGGAGCCAATTCGCCCCCGTCATACCATGATAGGTGATTTTCTAGTTACCAAGAATAAGTAAATTCACGGATATTTGGCAACACCGATCCACTGCATTGACAAAACCAGAATTGCTCTCTCTTATTATATCTTAGTCTCTATTGCTCTGTCTTACGTCCAACATATCAGACATTCTCGAGGCTTCGCGAGAAGTTCGTCGAGAGGAATCACTAATAATTATTAAACTTGTTTTCATTTTTGTATTAATACATTAATTATTAAATTCATTGTGCAGTACTTATGCACTCCTATTTATAAGTGTATTATATCAGAGTAAATGTGTATTTTACTTTTTATTATGTCAGAATGTATTTTGTTTCACTTTCCTTTCAGTAAAATAATCAATAATATAGAAAGAAGAATTTCTGTTCAATATGTTCGCGCCCCCATTCAGTGTTATCACGCCCCCCCCAGGGGGCGCGCCCCACAGGTTAAGAATCGCTGTTCTAAGGAATGAAATTCGCTCTGGCATATGAAATTTATGATCCTCCAGCTTTGCCACCCTCCAGCTATGGCCACCCTCCAACTCTGATCTTAACCTCATTGAGAATCTTTAGAGTGCTATAGACACAATGTCAAAATAATGCTCTTAATCTTTTCGTGTTTTCAATATTAATCTTTTGTGTTTTTGCACTTTGGGTTTTTGCGTTTTGTGTTTTTGCTCTTAATCTTCTTGTGTTTTTAATGTTAAGTGTTTTGTGTTTTTGCTCTGCGTTTTGTGTTTTTGCTCTTTGCGTTTTGTGTTTTTGCTCTTTGTGTTTTGTGTTTTTGCTCTTTGTGTTTTGTGTTTTTGATCTTTATCTTTTCGTGCTTTGTGTTTTGCTCTTTAACTTTTTTTGAGTTCATTGTTGTAAACGATGATTTTTAAATTGTTCTGCTCACTCCTTGGGGTTCTTTTTAAATGTTTTTTAATGTAATTCATTTCTTTTGTTTTATGTTTCCCCTCCGGCCTATGGAAGGCCTTACACCCTCTTGGGCAGGCTGGACCGGGGCGGATTGTTTATAAATAAATAAATTTTAAAATAATCTCTAAGAAAGGGCGCTCAAACCCCTCTGGGAGGCTACCTGTCCAGCTTCATTGAAATACGAACCTTTTTTTCTTTTTGACCTTGTGTCTTTTATTAAGAAAAATGGGAGGAAACAAGGAACAAGAAATTCATATACTCAATCACAACACCGGAAATCAGATAAAAATTAACCCTTTAGCTGTGGGCGTGGTTTATAAACCACATATATAAGAAAGTTCCCTCAGTTAAAAAGTAATCATTCCTTTCCCAATGTGAAGAGTAAACTGAACTTCGGCCTCTTCTGGGGTAGGGCATTCAAGAGTTTATTTGTACCTTTCAAGCGCTGGTTCGGACTCTGACAAAGAAGTTACTGATATGGGTTGCGACCATCAGCAAATGAAATTTGCAGCTGGACAGACTTTAGAAAAAATCGATGATATTTATTGCAATTTCCTTAACAACTAGGGGGAGTTGGGTTAGATTGATACGTGTGAACATTGATATAGTTCATAAATTTTGATTATTGGAATGGCTCAAGATGTTCATATCCCCTCATATGCCACTATAACCCTTATCACACGGTATATTTCTCGGCCACGTTAAATCAAAAGTTAATTTACAAATGAATCAAACCGCTAATCTTCTCATTTAAGTAATTTAGCTCTAAGTATGTATTGTGTGATTTATTTAACTTATTATTTATTCCTGCCAGTTAAACTGAACCAAAGATAGGAAAAAACGTTTATTTTTCTGAAGTATATTAAGTTTGAGGTTTTTAGAGTTTATTTTGAGTGGCCACTTGTTTTATGTAAAAAAGGCTCTTAGGGCAGATTGATACAATTGATTTTGGGGCACATTGATATGCGTCTTCTGTGTGTATCAATGCGCCTTAACAGCAATTACTTTGCAAAATCGTCTTTAAAAATGGAAAAATGTAGAAATTAACTATCTAAGAGAAATATACAATTACGCATTTGTTTAAACTATGAAAACAGTTTGAATTTCATCTCAAAAATAAAAAAAATTGTTGGAAATTAGGTTTAAAATATTTTTTGCGAATTTAATAAACTTCGAGAGAAAAATTGTACCGGATCTTAGTTAATAGCATAAAAAGATTTTTTTTGCATTTTCATATGGTGTGGAAATTATTCTTGTGCTATATTTTTTTCGTAAGTCATCAAGGAAGACCGAACAAGGTCTCTTAATTTTTAATTCATTAAAATTTCAAAAAACGACTTAGGAGTACACATTATCTCCCTCCAAAGTATATTTACACACACATATTCCTTTATTATTTGTAGAGATAAATTATTTTCCTCGCATTATTGTTGCATTTTTCAAGTCTCATTAAAATGCTGAATTTTGCTTAAAATAAATGTTTGCTACATTGTTAAACTTTTAAACCCTGATTTGGAATATAAAGTTTATTTATAAAACACCTTTTGCTTTGAGCCCAGACCTATTAACCATCATTATTTTCGATATTTATCAATGTACCCCTAGTATGGGGCAGATTGATGCAAATCCATTTTTAGGAAAAAAGTGTAATAAATATTTTATTATTTCATTTATGACCAAAACTGGACTGAAATCCTGTATTATATTAACAAATGCATAAATATAGTGTATTAATTCTAATTATTTTCCTTGATAAAATCATTTTTTAGCTTTCCAAAAAAAAGTGTATCAATGCCCCTGAGTTCCCCTTACTGACGAAAAAAAATTAGGGATTCAATTTTCCCAATAAATAAAACACAAAATCGCAAAAAGTTACCACCGAAAAAGCTGAAAGATTCAAGCAAACACAAATTGTATTTAAAAAAAAAATTGGAATAAATTTCTTTATATGATTCTTAACCCTTCAACCGGCTGGAACGTAGGAAGTCGCTCTCTGATGACTATTCTATAAACGGGTCCGTCGCAGAAAGTCGTTCTTCGATTATTACTCTTAAAACAGGCTCCGGCGTAGAAAGTTGCTGTCTGTTTATTACCCGAAAACCGGCTCCGAAACATTTGCGTTCACCATTTAGCTACAGAGAGGCCGTTTTCAAAGCATTCAGCTGAAATATTTTTTCCGTTCATTGGGTTAAAATCCGCATTAACAGAAATAACGAATTGGAGCTTGTTTAAATTCTTATTTTGTACTTCCGAACATGAAACCCCTATGTAGCATCTAATTTTCTTTAGAAGATAAAGTGGCCGCTGTAGGGAAGTTTCGCTGTACATGAGTAAATGAAGCTACCACCACCACTATTAGCCCATTAGAACTGACGTTTCTTAATTAAAGTACTAGATTTAATGCTTCGAATTTACTGGTTTATGAAGACTAACGTCACTAGGGTTATTTTGGGACAGATCTCATATTTCTAAAAGTGGTCGGATGACGTGGACGTCAATTGATCCAACTGTCACTCTTCATATTTCGATGCTATATTTGCGTGAGGATGTTGGATACACTACGGTAAAATTAGAATGTGCCAGTACCGCCCACACCCGGTGGATCTTCTATAGGATCAGCTCTCGAGACATCTGTTATTCTATCGCTAAGTCAAAACTTTGCCTGCAAACTAGGCCAGCTTCTTAGCCGCTCAACTTCCTCTATAATGGGCGAGTTTTCTGTTTTGTTTATTTACATTAAAATGCCTTACCTACATAATTCAGGTGTAATGTTAGCGGGTCTATTCTGGTATTCCCGGTTGGGTTGGGAGACGTCACTTTTTCCGCACGTTAACAACGGGAATAACGGGTACCAGAATAAACCCCTAAGTCAATGGAATCTTCAAAGCGGACTAAAAAGTAGTGCAAATAAAGTCAAAGTCTTTAGATTGTGTCTAACTTGGATTTAGGGGATAACAGGCTTTGTTACCTCAAATCCCGTAACTCTTTATTTCAAATTCAAGGTTTCAATGAAAGTAAACAAAACAGAAAATTCGTCCATGGCAAATGAATTATGTGATAGTGATAGAAAATTTGCTAACTTTCAATTTATTTTGAACTTTATTCAATTTTAGTTACATTATCAATCCGTTCTGAAGAAGCACTGAGACAATGTTGAAGCAGCCATCGAGATTTTGAACAGTAGTCAGATGATGTGGATGTCACCTGATATGGTGATGCGCTACACAAACGTGAGGATATTTGCTCCTCAACGACAAATTTAATAAGTATTAGGCCCGCATACACTAACGAACTTCAGCGAGAATCTGCCTCGAACCGTCATCAGCGTCACGTGACTTCGCTTGCTTCTGAATGATGTCATAGGAGCTCGCTTAGTCTGGATTTCGATTTTTGCCTTAGCTATTGTATCATGGAGAAACCAAAATTATCTTTATCTTGAATTCATCATTCCCATTAGAAATATCCAAATAATCGTAATTAAAAGATAATTTTGGTTTTGCCATGATACAATAGCTAAGACAAAAATCGAAATCCAAACTAAGCGCGCTCCTATGACATTGTCAGAAGCAAGCGAAGTCACGTGACGCTGAGAGCCAATGAAAAGCTACCTCAATCCAAACCATAGTAAGATCCGTAAATATGCAGTCATTACCACCAGGCCACAGGCTGGGTGTTGATATCAATTTCATCACGCATTCACGTAATAGTGTAGGATACTACAGGGCCATAGTAGTAAAGTCTTTGCTTCAGGGTTCGAGGATATTACACTTGATACAATCGAATATTTGAGCATGGTATGTGCTCAGTTCTTTGCTGAAGGTTGTATGATTGCTTTTTCTGTCACCTCACCATGAGCCGAAACTAAACCTCAGTAATCCTCGGAAATTTACAAAACAGATCAACAAATCAGATGAAATCTGTGAAATAATTTAAATTACCACGTTAACCTTCCAGCGGGCGCGCTTGCACAAATTTTACGACATATCGTGCATCGTATTACATAAATATATCGTGCTGTTTCACAAAAAATAAATACAGCTTTTATTTATGTTATCTGTATTTATTAGCTTAATAGTAAACAAAGATTTTATAAATAAAAATTGCACTTAAATTTATAAAAGAACGATATAAATATGTAATACGATGCACAATGCAAGTATTTCTTTAAAACACACGCCCGCTGGAAGGTGATGCTGAAAAGCTCATAGAAGATATTTATAATATTTAGCTTTGATTTTTGTTGGTATGGACGAGTTTTCTGGTTTGTTTACTTGCCTGTACTAAGTATTTCCGGTGTAATGCTAAGTCAATAGATCTTCAAAGCGGAAGTCCAACATACAAGCAGATAAATTCAAGGTTTTAATGTAAGTAAACAAACCAGAAGACTCGTAAATTGATCTTAGAGTTCTTTCGTAATTTCAAAGTCGCTAATAATTCAGTATTATTCTGTCCGGAAGTTCTATCCCAGGGCATTAATAATTTTTTGGCATGCGATCTTATTTCGGTTGCAAAATATTTTGTGTTTCTATTTCTATTTACAAATTCGAATCAGAACAGAGAAAATAATGAAATAAGTGAATTAAGAAGGAGATATAAATTAATGTGCTAATTTGTAAAACTATTATAAAATGATCTAAATTAAAATTATTTTTGGGGTTATATTACCTTATTTAGTATATTAAAAAACACCATATAGTAAGAGCTGTCGACATTTAAAAAGGTCCTAAAATTATGTAAGCGACTCTAGACCCCTAGATTAGGGGTCTATTCTGGTACCCCCGGTTGGGGGGGGAGGCGTCATTTTCCCCGTTGTTAAGTGCGGAGAAGGTGACGTCTCCCACCCCAACCGGAGGTACCAGAATAGACCGGTAAGAAGCTCTATGCCACTGATACGTGCCGTTCGGGTGAAGTTAAGTCGAGAAAATACGTCAATCTGTGTTACTTTCATTTGTTATAAAAGGAAAGATTTTAGATAGCGCTTGTCTTTTCCCTTTTGCTTTTCAAACGGTTATGACGAATGGTTACAATGAAGACATTCCATTGGTAGGACAAATGCAAGTTCACAGTGTACCGGAACATTTCTCTGAAGTCTACTGGAATTGTGATGTTGCGAATTATATAAACTCTTAATGCTATATGACATGGAAGTAGTTTGGGATGGATCTAAGTTGGCGTATGACTGCCAGCAGCTTCATAATTGAGGTCTAAGTACGGTAAGTTTTCTCATGTTTATACAGTTGGAACTTTATGGATTGCTCATTTTGAGCAAGCGTTTAATGTGTTGCTATTTTTTCTTGATGTTTGTTGTGATATTTTAAGTTGGATTTTAAATTGATGGTTGTAGATCACTAACATCATGAAAGATTTTTCTTTACGATTCTTAATTTTGCTGACGTCTTTTTTGACTGCCAAATCTATGGACGCATATGAAAGTAAAATAAGTGAATTTATTGCTAATTATTCAGTCGCTGATTTAAGCAATTCAACTAAATTACTTGATAATTTTTGAACATTTAATTTAAGCACGAATAAGGCAAAATTTATGAGAAATGTAGACATATGGGTATTTGTATTTTGTATGGGTATTGTATATACATTTTATACAAATATGGGTATTTCTATAAAATATGTCAACCGACTGTCTAGAAGCCGTAGAATACATGAAACATTGTGTTAATGGCTCGAATGGAGCAGTCTATCACTAAACGGCTTTATTTTCTGTTTAATTAGATGTCATAGTCTCGGGAGATATGTTTTCGTTTTGATTCAATTAACCTTCTGATCGCCCAATTATTTTGAACTTTTAGCCATCAGGTTTAAAAACTTAGCTTTTAAAATAAATTAATCGATTTTTTGTATTTAATTATGTCTCTGAAATCTTAAGAATATTTTATTCATTATTGTTTAAGAAAATATAAATACGAGCTAACTGCTTTTGAGCTGAACATGAAAATGGGAAAAAGACGTTTGCGCCGCTCGGAGGTTTCAACGGCCATGGGATATTTGAAATATTTATGAATCTTGTGTAGTTTTTGATCCGATTTATAACTTTTGCAACTTGTAAACTAAGGTTCAAAATATGATAATTCGATGCACGTATAGCGCACCGATAAAGCAGTAAAGTGATTGAAAATCTCTTGTGCAGTTCGACACCTAATGCCGCGATTTGGATCCTTCATCTTTGGAATCTAATCCATTTTTGCATTTCGGTTAAGTGGTTCGGCAGTCATTTATTTTCTCTTGTGCTGTACAGTGGTAAAGTACGTTTGGCTACATCTGTACTGCACAGCTTTAGACAGCTGACTAACGCGCGACGTTTTACTATGATTATAATAGCACTTGTGGTTGGATTTGAATGGACAATCCCATTTACTGGGAGGTAGGATAGGATGAAAGCCAACGATTGTTATAAGCTAAACACTAATTCCTTTTTATGTGTTGCGGTTGAAATCTACAAGTTGGAACACACTCTTATTAAAACGGCGCCAGCTCGCCAAGTCGAGAGCAAGATGGGTGCTAATGATAAACAAACGTGCATCGGTCGCAGTTAAAAGTTAATCGTTTGATCTTTTTTCGAACCCATTTGCGTTTGGTTTGTCGTTGCACTATCTTCCGTTTTAAATGTAGAATTTCAACAGAAGTACTAGCTTTCCTAGCTCATTCAATGCAAAGAATCTGTTTCATTTAATTATTCTAATGAAGCAGGAGATTGTTCTCGCGATGCCAGCGGCATCTGAAGTCGGCACCGGGCCAATTTTTGTATCTTTAAAAAAACATCAGAGGCTTCGCTTTCGGCAAAGCAGGAACCTAGTAGCTTCGCTAATTTAGTGAATGTACGGAATCGGCTTCATTTAATTACTCTAATAAAGCAGCAGAACAATCAATAGTAAAAAATTAAGACGCTCTTCTCAATTGTAATATTTGCACTTGAGAGGAAACGCTCTAAATATATGAAAAAGAAAAATGAACAATGCGGCGCATCAAGGAAACTATCGCGCAGGTGAAGACAGCATTCCAAATGATAAATTCCAAAATATGACTAAGCAACTTCAAAAATTCCATGCAAACGATTTTTATTATAAGGCAAGGAAGAAATCTCTCGATTATGTGATCGGAAAAATATATAATCACTAAATAAACCCAAGTTCTATTTGCCATTTTTTTACTAATTGAAATCATCCTAATTAAAATTATTTAATTAAATATTAAATAAAGATTTTAAGTTTTATAAAAATCCACGTAGCACTTAAACAACTCAAAAATGCGAAACGCTCGCCATGGCGTAAGCGATGTTGCCGATGGGTTGCCAATGAGACTAATCCGCTTGATTCTTCAAGTAAACCACATTGGCGACGAAATCGCGTGTGTGCCAACTTCTAGATACCAACCTGTATTGCATATAATCAAGTTTCCACTATCAAATTTCGAACCTTTTGTAATTTACATGCTGTGTGTCTCTTTATTTCGGATCTCGACCTATACCTTAGAAAAATATAATGATCACGGCGATGTCAGCAGGCCCCTTATTTAGTTCACAAATTGCGAATAGTAACTTTTTGAAAGGTTGTGCATTTCCCCCTCTATCTTTAACGGCGATCCTCGCATACGGAAGTGCGATAAGTTCTGAGAATGGGATAGTCATTCAACATTAACTTTTCAAAATTGGGAGTTCTAGTGCTTCTTGGAAAATTTAAATAATTTAGTTGATATTTTCATCTAAATTTGCAAATGGTAAAATCGGCAGATAGTTTTTGTTGGCAATTTCGACATTTATCATTCGATGCAAGAATGTCGGTGTTCATTTGAGGGTTCTTACACAGGGAGCTGCGAGGATTTCGCTTTTAAATGAAAAATGTTCTTTTTAAGAATGTTTGGTGAATATGCTAATGTAGAGTTTTCAGTGTAATGACATGTTCCAAACCCTTTTTCTCATTAAATGGTTTTAATGAGAAAATCAAACCTCAACCAAACCTTGTAGGCCCTTTCACATGAAAATTTCATGAGCCGTCTAGAGTAGCTTTAAAATAAATTTTCGAATTAGTTTATGTTGAACATTTCATGTCCACGCAGAAAAGCATAAACCATTCTGTTGAAATTTAATGTTTTAAATATTAGACTTTCTAGTTTACAACCAGAATGTATCATTAATCTTGATACCAATTAAATTATAAAGTTTTCTCCTTGTAAAATATCTTGGGTTACTCAAATTATTCCCCCCACTAAAGAAATTGTCTACTTGAATATTTGAATAGCGTACAAGTAGCGCGCTTCCCTTGCGTATTGTTTCTGAAGAATGTAAATTTAAATTTTAATTTAATCGTTTCACTTCGATGACACTCGCATGATAGACGCAACTGCGCTTGTCGTATCACATTCTGTTGCAAATGCACAATTTATTCCACCATTAAAAGAGCTCGTCGCACTTGATGGAGGATGACGATTATTGAGCTATATGAAAAAAAACCATTAACTTTTGAACCGTTGGAGAGATTCAGTTAAAATTTGGGATTTTTTTGAGCATATGCACTCATTGTTCATATTTCGTTGAAAATGTCGAAATACAGCGTTCCTGAGCGTATATCGATCATGAAGGCCTACTATTTGAGCAATAACGGCCCGATTGCGGCTCAAAGGAAATTTTCGACCGAGTACAAGCTGAAGACAACAGGTCCAAACGTTATAACGATCGAAAAGTTCGAGAGAAGTGGTAGTGTCGATGTCTCGACACTTCAGCGATTTTTGCAGAATTTTGCTCTTCGTCTGCTCCACGTCATAGCCATTGATGGCAAGAATATCGAATTTGTCACAAATTAAATCGGAATATCTGTAGTTACTTTGAAAATTTGAATAAAACTTTTGAGCTCGTTAGTTTTTGAAAATTTTATTTTTTATTTCGTATAGCTAAATAATTGCCAGCCTGTATAAATGACATCATCAGGAACTGTTCCTGACGGTAACGTTGATAGTCGTCTCTCGTATGGATGATTTTAACTATAAATTTTGTGCTTGACGGATTTTGTGAAATTTGTTCTTCCGTTGTTCGTCTACAAACTTCTAATGTTTTCTAGCGGAATACCTTTTCTATGTTCATGGTGCTTTTAGTTATCGTGTTAATAGGTTAGCTATATGTTGGAAAAATATGTGAAACGTTGTGAGCTTTTATGTCGAACTTTGCATGGATATGTTGATTGAGGTTTCATACTGGGTATCGGATATCAAAAGCTGTATGTAAAGAGACGGTACCCATACTATTTGCAGTCGGTTATTTAAATAAAAATTTAAACTTATTGAAATAGCAAACTGTATTTTTCAATTGCTTTCATTCTTTTACATAAATAACGAATGAAAACTTGCCTCGTGACTGGTTTTCAAGATTTTCTGTATTTTCTTTTAATCAAATCTTGCTCTTGAATTTGTACTTAATTATCCATAGTTCAAGGTTTAACTTTAATGGGTGTTTCTCATGAAAGATGTTTCCCAGTGTTTGTAAGCTTACAATCTGCAAGAACAAAACTGCATTTTACGAAGAAAAAAATTGAATTATTGAAGTGATTTTCATAATATTGTAGTTCACACGTAAGCCTTCCACCCGAGAATTTAATATTTTCTTTACTGAGACTTGAATATTTTCTTTATTGTCTTTATATAATATTTACTTCTGGTGTGATGTATACTTCAGTAATAAATCAAGCAAATTTTTAGAATGGTTAGAAATTGGAACTTTTCCAGACTTTATTAATCTTTAAACTGTAAAATCTATTTTTCATTGAGATATTTTCGTTCATTACAGATCCATTGTATCCAAAAAGTCTATTTCCGTGTCATCTGCGCATAAGCTGATCCTTAAACACTGTTGGGAAATATTGGAGCCCCTCCTTCCGTAATTACATGCTAGTGCCATGCTAGTTGACTCGAGATCGCCCCTTCAAGGACACAAAGATGCGTGGTGCCCGAATGAGATGGTTAAATGTAAGTAAAATAATTTGAATTTGATAGGTTTTATATGCACATTTAAAAATAAGGCTAAGAATTGTTTGCAAATTATTTTCTTGAGTGACTTTATGGATTTTTTGCTATTCTGGCATATTAGTCGAAACATGAATGGGCTACATTTTAATCATTTTAAAATCTTTAGCAATGTTTTTAATTCACATGTTTGTTTCGTGGTTTATATAACGTTAAGCAAAAGTAACATTATTACCTTTTCAATAGGGGAGTGTCAGCTCGGATGTCGTCCTCGTCATCTGAGTGCGGTTCAAAATTACGTGGTCCGTCCCAAAATAACCTTCGTGTTGCTTCAAAACGGGACGTAAATATAATTAAACTAAACCACTTAAATAGTACTACAGCTTGAAGCTCGTATTTTAAGAAAATGTATACTACGGAAATTCCAGTTGGTGTTGAATGAGAGATTGGTACTTGTTTGTTAAAGCGGCCACACAGCTTACTTGGCGACCTTCGGATTTCGCCAAGCTCATAAGTTCTGTGTTCTACAGTTCTGATAATTTCGGAACAGATTTGTTTAGGACTGTCGTGCTCCCCTGTTGGCTTTTGACGAAGGAACGTTTTAAGGCGAGAGCTCATTTTGGAAGTTTAAAGAACTTAGATTCCTGACATTCAATGAACAAGCGTAGCTACTAGGTTCCCGCTTTGATGAAAGCGAAGCCGCTGATGTTTTTAAGTTTAAAAAATTTGCCCGGTATCTACTTCAGATGCTGCTGGCATCGCGCGCGCAAGAGACCAATAAAAGCTGACTGCGCATCCAAAACAAATGTTCTCGCATCGCCAGTCTTCCATCTTGGCGATATATCTCGGTTGCTTGGCGATTCAATCTCGGTGGCCGCTATAACGTGCAAGAACCCATAGAATGAACACGAATCAAAGGATGAAAATTGAAGGCACTGTAAAAATTAAGTCTTCACGTGAAATTTTTAAGGATCCGAATCGTTTTCCATTATGCCACAGTCTATCAATTTTAACATTTTATTTGTAAATGGTTTTTGCGGTTGTCTGTTCTTGGAATGCCACCATGTTGTATTTTCTTGCTATTTTTAAAATTATTTTTCTAATAAAAATTTAGCAGATACTCTGGTGTTGATAATGGTTGTCTCGGCAATCCTTGCTATTTTATATATTATCTTGGTGTTCTAAATCCTCTTAGAGTAAAAATAAATATAACGCGAGGTTAGAGGATCCTGACTATATTAAATATTATAAACCCTGAATCTTAAAAAAAATAATTTAAAAGTAGTATACACTCAATTTTAAAATATTAAACATTATTTAACAGTAGTTGACGTTCCTTAAAGGATTACTACAGGATATATGGAAAATACAAAGGTCTTCAGAATGCTTAATAAAAATTTCATAAAATATATGTAACGAGAAATTATCGGTATAATTAAAATTTGTCAAACGTTGGTACAGCAAAATGAATAAAATAGTATTCCACAGCAATCAATGATACGATTGAGATTTTAGACTTCAGATATTCTGGCCAACATAATTTTACGACGAACGTTTAATGCCACGAAGCTTCCTATGCACCATTTAAAGGAGGAGATATTCGTATTGCATCATTCACCGGTCTTCTGATGTCGTGTAGTTTATATATACTATCAGTAGCCACTGTCTCTTGTAAATATAACTTTTTTAAAATTAAGACAGTTTAAGGATACTGTCGTTTACTATTTTTATATTCTCTTAACCTTTTGCGGACAGGTAACATTTTAGAACACTCGGATCAGGTTGACGCACTTTATACGCCATCTCATTTTTTCCAACCCTGATCTTTTTTAATTACATAACTTCATATTTTATAGTTTAATACGATTAGGGGTTTGAATGGATGGATAATATCCACATTTGTGTCCGAATTTTAGCAGCTTTCCTCTTCGTTTACTGGATATCCTACACATCAATTTCGAAATCGGTGAACTGTGGCGCACTTTATACGCCTTGCCTCTCCGCAAAGGGTTTAACCGCAGATTTGTATGCCATGAATGTAACTGCAGTCATTCATTATGAAAGGCATGATGGTGAATGTCTACTGTATTTCATTTGTTAACCCCATAACATACAATGACTTTTCTGACACGTGCATCGAATTACTGAATTTCTGCTATTTAAATCCGTAGTGAAATCAACGTAACAATTTTAAATCAAAAATCACTTAGACACGCTTAAATGTCAAGTATCCCTCACCATCTTAAATGGATTTAAACAAAACGTATCCCAAGTGGGCTGTGGCATCTAAGAGGTTAAATAAAATCGTATGGCAAGGGATTAATGCAACAAGCTCACGTTCAAAACTTTATAAGCTCGGAATGCTTAACAATCCCGTTTAAAATTTGACGTCGTGAGGATCCATTTTATTTTTTAAATATACATTTAATAAAGACTCTTACTATTTCGGCTAGTGCTTAGAGTAGAAATGTATAGGTTTATTGGAGCACGTCGAGTATTCAGTAATACGAGATTAAACCAAAATCTTGACGCAACAAACAATTAACCAAAATCTCGAAATATTTCAAACGTGATATGCAGATGGATTACGTACGAGTACATACAGTACCGCCTAAAACTTTTCCATACGCATGGGTACCGATTAATTTTCAACTAGTGTATTTTATATAAGTAATTGTATTGAAGTCCCTAATTATTCAGCACATATAGATGCTTTCTGGTATAATTTATCATACGAATATCATTTACAACAGCTGGAACATCAATCACTTTGGCATTCTGTATTTTTAGAAACTTGAATGTTTTTTCACACGTGACTAACAGAGATAAGATGCAAAGATGAAGCCAAAATTGCTATAATTTTGTTTGGAGAGCAACTTGGGTGGAATAGCATCAGGAAAGTCTAGTTTTCGCATAAATTTCTGGACAACGCATCCTATTGCAGGATGTTTTGATCCAGAAATTAGTAACGTGATGTGTTTTCTCAATTGCTGCTAATTTATAAACAATTGGAATTCTTACATTAGATACTTAGGAAAAAGAATTTGGAAGCTCTTCTAGAAGGGTGTCATTTTTTTTTTTTTTTTTGGCTTGACCGAATCAGATCGGCAATAGTTCTAGACCATCTTTTGATAATTTTTTCTTTCTTTTTTGATTACGGATAGAAGAAAACTTTGGAAGGAATAGGGGATAATAGCCTTTGTAGCTGAAAATCCTAAAACCACCTTTTCAACTCGATTCTTTCTCAATCTATTCTCAATTTTGCAACGTTAGATGCGAGTTGCCACTCATGCAATAATGTAAGGATTCAATCTTTTCAATCGATTTAATTATAGCGACAATTTATTACATGAATTTCTGAATTGCTTATGTTTCCACGCATGCTACACGATGTTCATTTTACGATACTGATACTTTGTGGTATTTTAATTTTGATTTGATCAATTTTTTTGCAAAATCTTAGTCCTCTAGATACTGGATTATTTTCTAATATATTTACTAAGCTGGACGATTTTGATTGCTATGTTTTAATTTTTTTATCAGCATATTTTCAGCCAATTAATGTTGCTGGAAGTAAAATATGACGCGCCATTTTATTGGTGAAATCAAGTGAATATTTTGTATAAGGAATGATACGGACAGTTACTTTGACTCCCTTGGTAACGTTCATGTAGATAAGGAACAGAGCAGGTTCAAGGCTATGGAAAGAAGGCGGGTAAAATGTCTATCGGAATTAGAATCTTAAAATTGCTTTGTTAAGGGAATCATGAATATCAAAATATGCATAAGATATTCATTTCAAATTATATTCCCGGCGAACAAGCTGGTCGCCGAAGGCGGATAGTTAGTAATGATAAAAGGGCACATTAATAGTGTTTGTTTTAACACGATTCTAAGAAACATTTTCAAAATTTAGTTTAGAAGCATAAATTTTCTTGCTTTTATGAATAATATTTCTTATACCTTTATAGACTTTCTTGCTAAAAAGAAACAGCTAAATTCCCCCTGCGAAGTAATAACACCAATGAATTTTTTATTTCTAATATTGAATCGTGTTTTATATGCATTTATTCATAAATTCACACTCTTCTTAACCATATCGGCAGAATATGTCTGGAAGCTAGGAATAGATGTTACAAAGATAAAGAAAGTTATTCGCAACTTACCAAAGCAGTTAGCCTTTCTATAAATAAAAATGACGGCATTATTTTTCAAAGATTATTTCTATTTTTGCACCTGCGTGATATCCGTTTTGGTTATCGTTAAAAAAAACTCTGATTATAGATAAGACTCACTTGATATATAAAGTCTCTGATGGCTTTAGAATATAAAACGAATGCTGTTTTCTTTTTGTTATTCATTTTTGAAGAAAAAAATCAATTGTTTATGTAAGGTTTTTCTTTTCTATTTCGATTATTCCAAACTCCGGACAAAATTTTTAATACGCTGTAGCATCTGCCTTCAAGATAAATCAAGTTTTTATCTTCATTATCAAGCACTGTGCTGCGTTTTTAAAAAGTTAGTAGTTAAAATGCATGTATACTACAATGTTTTCTAGATAATCTATAATTAACCCCATTGCAACGCTTTTTAATAATACTTGGCTTACTTATTACAGGAATAGGTTTTTTTATCTTCTAACACAAAAAGCTTGGACTTGCCAGGTGATATCTACATTGAAAAAGGTAATTTTAAACTTTATTTTCCAATTACCACCTCACTTTTGATAAGCTGTATAGTAAGTCTAATCATGTTACTAATTAAAAGGTTTCGTTAGAGGGTGTAACAAGAACTTCAACTAAATTGAAGTAGTGTTTTTATTAATCGAATATCTGACATGCAAAATCTTAAAGTTAGTGGCATTCTTGAAAAACCATAAACGCCAAGATAATTTCTTTTAGAAAGATTTCTAAATTATTAGAATTACTGCTCAATATTTAAAATAACTCTTCCTGTTGCTATTTCTCCTTAACTTAAGCATACTGGGTCCATCACCTTTTCTGCACTTCCCACATTTTCAGCACTGCTGTTTTCAAGTGAATGTGAAGGTCTGTTACAGTAATATATGATCGAAGCAGCAAGAAGACAAAACGCTCCAACTGCTATCCCCACTACTAATATTTCTAGGTGAACTGCAATAGCTACCCTGCAATTCCAGCTATTACCAGTGCAGAAGTAGCTACAAAAGACGCTTTACTTCTCCTTTCATTCCACTTAGCAGCAAAATTATTGACCGGTAAAACAAGCGAAGTAAGGTCTGTAAGTTTAACGAAACCTTCTGTTACTTTACAAACAATATTATTGTACCCCAAATTAAGTTTAGCAAGGTTTGTAAGGTTAGCTAAAGCTTTTGCTCCTTCATTACCAATATTATTGTACCCCCAAATCAAGCGAAGCAAGGTTTGTAAGGTTAGCTAAAGCTTTTGCTCCTTTATCACCAATATTACACTTGGACAAGCTAAGTTTTGTAATGTTCCTATTTTCTTTCAAAAAACCGACTAATTCACTCATATTTATGGTGAATCCCCGGACTGAGAGATCATCATTTAAAACATATCGATTAAAATCCATTTTTTCTAACTTAATAATATTATATAAACATTCTAACCAGTATCTCAGCAACTGTCAATCTTGTTAACAAATTACGTGAAAATTTGTAGAAAGCACTAGACTCTTCAGCCCCACAGAAAATCTAATTATTGACTTTTTCAAAAAACATAAAAAGGTGCGTACCTTTTGTGAGAACAATTTAAATAAAAGCGGCGCTGTGAAAATAAAGGTGTGAAATTTTTGCAAAGAAGCTAAGCGAATTAGTTCATATCTAAATGTGGCAAAAGTAGGCTAATATAGCTTTTTTTACGATATAGTAGAATTATTATAAAGAAAAGTTCACACGTGTCATTTGGTAGACCAACCGATTCCAAAACAAAATGTTCTCACGCTTGCTGGTTTTAGGTGCTGGAAATAATTAGATTATTTAAGTTATTAATGGTATATCTTGTTAAATTAACAATAATTCACTAAAGACCTTCATCGAAAATTATTTCAAAAAAATTTCAAATTAGGGGTTGGCAGGTTTTAAAGATGGAGTACAATGCTAAAAATATAATTGCTAGCGTGGATAGAGAAGCAGTTTTCTCTGTTCATTTTTAAAGAGGGGTTGGTTATGTTACGTTCAGGTATTCCAGAAGTTTTATTTTCTTCCATTAAGGAGGATGATCCTTATAGGGCATCCAAGCTTTTTCAAATCGAACGTTGGTGCTATGCAAATTGGGATCTACATAAAAGAAGTGGTAAAAAGGGACGCAATCTTCTTGCAAAGGTGTTATCTAGTGAAGATTGCTGGAAGGAAGTAGATAGTTTGGATGTTAAGCTTGATAGACACATGGTAGGTAAAAGACTGATTGCACCAGATTCAGGTAATCTCTTTGATAAGTATAACATTGCCTGTCGGTGTTGCTTAGGAGATATTATTGCTTTATTTGAAGGAAAAAAAAGTTTGTCAGCTCAAGGTAAGAGCAGCTTGCTGGAGTATAACTATTTGGTTAAGTGTTTAACAGGTGATCCTTGAATAGTTTTTTGGTCACATTTTGTTAGCGGTCACATTTCTAAACTAAATTTAAATGGTCGTCATCCGTATGAGTATGGTCTTGACTGTGCTATGGGTTTAAAACAAGCAGAAGCAGTGGAGTTCTTTTGGAATAAAATAAAATCATTACCTGAAGATGAATTAAGTGCTCAGCAGAAAGATGAGATCTTTATGAAAACTGCAGTACGTGCAGCAGGGAGTCGTTGTAACAGTTATCCTGAAGTATTCGAATTTTGCTTCAGCCAAATAAGTCCCGATAAATATCCGGAGCTTCTAAGAAGAGATTTGGCTGAGAATCGTTATTATGGTAGTTTAAATACGTTGCAGGGTGCACTTCGTTTTGATCAATTTCAAAGGTTATTTGACTACTTGGAACCATGTGATATTTGAGAGGATATCTACCACGCATGGTTACAATCTATAGAAATAAACGATTGTTCGGATCATCATGCAGATGCAGGCATGAAGATATTTTTGCATATGTGGATGAAAGAAGGATTTGATGGCCACCGTGCTTTTGTATTGAAGGAAGAAATAAGTTAGATCTTGTTTTCTCGTAACAGGATTATTAGTACCTTGGGTACATAGAAATTATATGAAACCGGTATGGGCAGTATTAGATAAAGCAAGTCCGGATCAAATTGAAAAATTTATAACTTCTAAACAAGCGAATTACATATGTTCTGTGTTAAAGGAAAGAGGGGATGAAGATTCATTAAATAAATTTATGTCGTATAATAGATCTGTAGCTGAAGAGTTTGAGGATTTAAGTAGTGATTTGACTGAGGTTAAATTGAGTAAAGCTGTGGGGTTAAGTAAATAAACTGTATATCATAAAGGAGGGTTTATGCCAAACGGTGAAATATCAAGAGAATCATTTACAAGAATTAATGTGCCAGGAGATGGTAGTTGCTTATTCTGGGCTATTACGTTAGCTTACTTAACTCCTGTAAAACATAATAACGATGCCTTCCGAGAAAGGTTTGAAAGATTGTTTGGAGGTGATTCTGCAGAACTACTACAAGTACAAAAACTAATTAAAGATCACAACTTACTTTTGAGTGTTGAGGAGATTTATAATGCAGATATCTTTGAGAGAGAAACACTAAAGAAATTAGTCACAGAAGAATTTCGTGGTAGAGTCGTTCATAAAATGTTTTCAGATCGGGACCGGTTTGAAGAATCTATTGCTGTTAATGATTTTCCTAATAGCAGAAACGGAGATTGTTACAGGAGGTACATTCAAGAAAAGTTTCGTAGTGAGTTCAGAACTGAAATTGGTCAATATAATATTGATATTGATAAACTCAAACCTAGTTCATTCATCCAATCCTCTGAACTACAGGCCAATTGCTCTCACGAGCTGTCTATGTAAGACACTTGAACGCAGGGTCAATGCTCGTCTTGTCTTTGAATTGGAGAAACAAGGATGCACCCCCCCTCCGTTGCAGAGTGGTTTCCGCAGAGGTCGGTCAACCTTTGACAACCTCGTTCTGCTGGAAACTCAAATACGCAACGCGTTTGTTAAGAGAAACCACCTTGTCTCTATATTCTTTGATATAAAAAAAGCATACGACCGTGCATGGCGATATGGCATACTTTTAACACTTTTTAACTTTGGTTTTAGGGGAAACTTGCCCATCTTTTTAAAGAACTTTTTATCTCATCGAACTTTTCGTGTGCGAATGGAAAACTTTTATTCTGATCATTTTATTCAAGCTGAGGGTGTTCCACAAGGCAGCGTCCTTAGTGTTACACTTTTTATCATTCATCTCGGTCAAATCTTGAATTATTTGCCATCGTATGTCCATGGAAATCTCTATGTTGATGACCTTCAAATATCTTGCCAAGGTAGCAACATGCATTTAATAGAGCGGCAACTACAAAATGCAGTTAACAAGTTGGTAGCTTGGTGTAACAAGAATGGACACAGCATCTCTCCCGAGAAAAGCCGGTGCGTCCATTTTTGCAGGAAACGTATTCTTCACTTAGATCCTGTCTTTCATGTACAGAATGTTGCCATTCCTGTTGTGGATGACATACGGTTTTTGGGAGTGATTTTCGATCGGAAACTCGCCTTCCTTCCGCATATTCTTCATTTGAGGAAGAAATATGAGAGATCTTTGAATATTCTGAAGGTTCTCTCCAAAACATCTTGGGGTGCCGATCGAACCTCCCTACTCCGTATTTACCAAGCAGTGATTCTCTCCCGTATTGATTACGGATATATGGTATATGTCTCCGCTCGTCCTACTGTCTTAAGGCGACTGGATAAAATCCATCACTCTGGTTTAAGAATCTGTACTGCGGCGTTTCGTACATCCCCAGTGGAGAGCCTGTACATTATTTCCCACCAACTATCGCTTGATTCAAGGAGACAAAAAATTTCCGCCTTGCATTTCTTTAGAGCACAGTCTGTGCCAAAGCACCCCATAAGTCAAAGTTACCAGTTAGTCTTCGCAGACTCTATGCTGCTCGTCCCTCTCATATAATGTCCTTTTCTGAGAGAGCCAAAATGCTTCTACATGACTCGGACTTAAATAATGTTTCCGTTCAGTTCTCTGATTTCTTTACGTTTACACCCTGGGAAATCCCACAATTTTCATTTTTAAATCCATTTTCAGGATTTGATAAATCCTCAACTGCCCCGGTTACTTTTCAACAACTTTTTCATCTCCATCGCTATCAGTATTCCTCTTTCGTACCAATTTTTACAGGCGGCTCGAAATCAGATGGACATGTTGGTTGTGGTGTAGTTTCTCCATCTGATACACTGAGCTATCGTCTGCATAATTGTTGCTCTGTTTTTACTGCTAAGTTAGTGGCAATTTTCTGTGCTCTCCAGGAAATTTCGCCTTCTAGCCAGCGCAACTTTATTTATACTGATAGCATGAGTGCTTTGGAAACTCTCTCATTATGACTCTCAAATGCATCCGGTTGGTTTGGAAATTTTATCTATTTTACAGTTTCTTCGGAATAAAAGATTTAATGTTATTTTCTGCTGGGTTCCGAATCATGTGGGCATTTCTGGTAATGAAACAGCTGATGCTATTGCAAAATTTGGCTCCGCTTTCCTTCCGCGAGCACTTCCTTATCCGGATATTAAAAAGTCTTTCGTTTCTCATTTATTTTCTGTTTTAGCAGCATACATGGAGTCTTCAGTCTAACAGTCAACTACATTCTGTCAAACCTTTAATTGGTTTGTGGCCCATTCTGCCCATACGAGAGGTTGATGCCAAACTGACTCGCCTCCGTATAGGACATACTCGATTCACTCGCAGGCATCTCTTTCTTGGCGAGAGAGCACCATTGTGCCCCACATGTCGTGAGCATTTCACTATTAATCATATTTTAATTGAATGTCCTTCTCTTAAATGTCATCCTGACTATCATTTTAATTCATCGTCTGTTACCTTGCAAGACTTGGTGGGTGAGAAACACCACCCAAACATTTTTAACTGTTTAAAGACCATTGGGGTTTTTTATGAGCATTTAGTCCTTTTAACTTGTTTGTTTTTGCTTTTTTACATCTGAATCATTTCGTACAATTTCTTTTTCACATTTTCAGTGATTTTTAAAATTTTAGCACCACTGTGTTGAATTTTACCATTTGATTGGCGCAGTTTAGCCAAAAATGGCTCTTCCGCCATTAAACCCCAACCAACCTTAGTGACTAGAATCTACTAGATCTGTAAAATAGTGGTCTTCTACAGAATCATCTTTGTCGTGTAATTTTTTAATTTATGAGAAGCTTTTAAAACACTGTTGTACGTTGCCGAGTCTTCCTTCATAACGGCCTCTGATACATCTTTCTAAAAGAGGGAGAGAGAAATATCAAGCTCTCGTCAGACATTATGAAGATATATCGATAAATCCCTTAACAATCGAAACTTTTATTATTGAGAGAGAAATCATTCATTAAACATATTTGGTCAAAATATGCTCTGTGTTGTAATTTTTGAACATCTACAACAGTAGAGAATGCCTTTCCTCCTTAGTCACTAGAATCTTCTAGATCTCTAATATAGTGGTCTACTTCAGAATCATCCTCCTGCCTTTCCTCCTTAGTCACTTGAATCTTCTACATCTCTAAAATAGTGGTCTACTTCAGAATCATCTTTGTCGTGCTCTTTTGTTAGTTTATGAGAAGCTTTTAAAACAGTGTTGTACGTTGCCGGGTCTTGCTTCATAACGGCCTCTGAT
>BGPR01000139.1:1030198-1040726 GCA_013235015.1 Araneus ventricosus | reverse complement strand
TTGGAATACGAAGATAGAATGATAAAATGGAAGATTTTCGGTGGTTTAACATCAACCGATTGGCAAAGTCGAATACGTTATCACCGAATCTGCAAGTGGAATTGATGTTATTGGAACCGGTGCACAGTCACGCGGTTGATGGAATTCTGATTGTGCCAAACATGCCAAGTTACGCGGCTGGAACATACAGATATGAGGCTTTCGAAATGCGAATGGAAATTGATGAATTATTTCGCCATCTTCTTGCATGCAAGACCAACGACCATTTGATTTCTTTAGATTTATTCTGGTATTATACCGTCCAGGATTTAGTCTCACCTTTCATTCCCTTTCTCCCAGCTTGCAGGAAACTTAAGTACTTAGATATAAGCATACGTTATCCCACCAATGTTATAGATCTGATGGAATATTGGCTGGACAATCGACCTGAATATCTTGAGAAAGTGAATATAAATATTTGGGACATTGAAGACGATGAAGATTATACGACTCTGCAGAATTTAACTTCCGAATATGTATCTCGATTGGAATTGATAGGAATGAATGTAGAGGTAGAAATTGATTATGAAGTTACAGAATCATAATCTGAGCGAGCGGCCAATTGGTCAAATAGCATATTAATCATTACTTCATTCATATGTGTAAGTAATATTTTTAACCTAATAACGTCAATTCCTTATTCAAAATTTTATCTGAAGTTATATCAATAAATAAAATCTTCATTTTATCACTTGAATTTTGAAAATATTGAATAGAAATATAAATTTCATATTGATAAAAGTTTATTTCTTTTTTGTTTCATGTTTGCTCTTCTTTCATAATTTTTTTTTATTATTCTGAGGATATATTAATGCTTTTAACATTTATCAGAGTGTCATGTGATTTCATTTTTAGTTTTTATGGAAAATCAGATGCCAAAAATATTTATATCTCAGTAATAGATTGTAGCAGATTAAGCAGCTGTAAAAATGTCGCATCTTTGGCCAAAGTTTACATTTCTAAATTGCTCATATGTTTATTTTTAATATAATTATTTACTCTTTATTTAAACGTATCTAGGGGGTTACAACCCCTGTTCGCTCCGCTCGCCAACCTCCAAGAATCACAAAAAGGCAAACTTCTTGCGAGCTTTATAGTTTGGCTCTATTTGAAGAAATATTTTTGAATGGTTTCTGCCAGAATTTGGGCGACACTTTTATTAGCAGCAAAAAAAATATATATATATATTATACGACCTCAGTTCCTAATGGAAGGAAATGATAAAACTGTTTAGAAAGGACCGGTTTAGAAAGGTCGGTACTTTTCCGTTAGCCGGACGTAAGCGAAAAATCGCCAAATATTGTAGAATTCCGCCAAATTTTGGCGACATTTGCGCCCGGCGACTTGGCTCGCCTTTGGTTGACAATTGGCGACATTTGCGTCCGGCGACTGGCTCGGGTTTGGTTCACAATTAGCGACATTTTAGCCGGCCGCAAGCGAAAAATCGTCAAATAATGTAGAATTCCGCCAAATTTTGGCGACATTTGCGTCCGGCGACTTGGCTCGCGTTTGCTTCACAATTAGCGACGTTTTAGCCAGGCGCAAGCGAAAAATCGCCAAATAATGTAGAATTCCGCTAAATTTTGGCGATATTTGCGCCCTGCGACTTGGCTCGCGTTTGGTTCACAATTGGCAACATTTGCGCCCGGCGACTTGGCTCGCGTTTGGTTGACAATTGGCGACATTTTCGCCCGGCTAACGGAAAAGTACCGAAAGGTCGTATTGGCCCTTGTCTGTTGTGGAGTAAATTTCATTGCCAAGATGCAGGATTTTTTGGAATGATTTTGTAAATATTTCTGCTAGAAGTTCCTGTGTTCCATTGCAACCATTTATTCTCATGGGTGATTTCAACGGCCATAACCCTATTTGGGGTAGCCCAGACATCAATTTAAGAGGTCAACAGATAGAAACTCTCATTGATAACCATTGCATCTGTTTATTAAATAGCAGTAATCATGCATATTTTCACCAACCAACCCGAACTTTCCACACGCTCGATTTAGCTTTATGTTCGCCTTCTTTAGTCATTAAATGGAATTTTAATACTGAGGACGATCTGTTTAACAGTGACCATTTCCCGATTATTTTATCTTACATTGACAATGATATTAGGTACCCTGAAAGACCAAGGAAATTTATATTCCAGAAAGCCAATTGGTCTTTATTTTCAGAAATTGCAACAATAACTCTTGATATGGTAGAAGAGGTGAGTATTGATGATGCGGTTGACAAAGTCACATATTCAACTATGCAAGCAGCAGACATGGCCATCTCCAAAACATCGGGGAAAATCCCCAAAATTTGGAAACCCTGGTGGAATGAGGAATGTAGAATTTTTAATTAACAACAAAAGAAAGCTTGGGATAAATTCCGAAGATACCCGACTACCAGTAATCTAATTGACTTTAAATTCGCCAAAGCAACTTTTAGAAGAGTTAAACGGACGAGTCAAAGGAAATCATGGAAAGCATTCATTAGCACCATAACTAACCAGATATCATCAAAAAAATTGTGGGACAAGATCAGAAGGCTTTCTGGTCGTTACAATGATAACACATCGGTATCGTTTTTAAATCACAATGGGCAAGTTATAACAGATTCTAAGAGGATTGCAAATACTTTGGCAGAAGCCTTTTCTGCTGTCTCCAGTGCAAGTTCATACTCGCAAGATTTTATTTCACATAAGACAAATGAGGAGCGACATAATATAGATTTTAATACCCTAACGGACGATGAATACAACTCTGATTTTCATTTCATTGAATTCAAACGGGCGTTGAGCAAATCACATGCTACATCACCAGGCCCTGATAATATTCATCTGCTCATGCTTACTCATCTGACTTGAGACTTCACTACACAATATTTTAAAACTATTCAACAGGATCTGGAAAGAAAAGAAATTTCCTAGTTCATGGAGAAGAGCCGTGGTAATCCCCATTTTGAAACCAGGAAAAGATGCTAAAAATCCTAACAATTATCGTCCTATAGCTCTCACCACTGCAAACTTTTAGAAAGTATGGTTAACTCTAGGCTAGTACATGTTTTAGAAAAAAAGAAATGGCTGTGTCGCCTTTTCAAAGCGGTTTTCGATTTGGTAGAGGCACAATAGACAATATTTTACTATTGGAAAATTCTATACGTGAAGCTTTTGTTAGCAAGAAGCATCTAGTTTCAATTTTATTTGATATGGAGAAGGCTTATGACAAAACATGGAGGTACGGCATTCTAAAGTACCTCTATGGAATTGGTTTTAAAGGCAACTTACCCATTTTTATTCAAAACTTTTTAAAGACAAGGGTCCTTCAGGGTTCGCATTGGGAATACTTTATCTGATGGTTTTTATCAAGAAGAGGGTGTCCCTCAGGGTAGCGTTCTTAGTGTTATTTTATTCATCAAAATCAATGAGGTCATAAAACAACTACCCACAGGCGTAAGCGGTTAACTTTTTGTGGATGACCTTGAGATTCACTTCTCGGGGGAGGATATGGGTTTCGTTGAGAGAAAATTGCAAGAGGCTGTGAATAAAATTAGTGAATGGGGAAAGAAAAATGGATTTCAAATATCATCACAAAAGACAGTTGCCATACATTTTTGTAGAAGACGGGGACTCCACTTGGACCCAAAGCTGTTGCTACATGATTGTACAATTCCTATTGTCCGGGATGCAAAGTACTTAGTATTAATATTTGACTCGAAGCTTACCTTTAAACCTCACGTTAACTATTTAAAACGAAAATGTATTCAATCGCTTAACATAATTAAAATGCTTTCTGGTGCATCTTACGGGGCGGAAACTTCTGCTCTGTTTAGGGTTTACAAAGTGCTTATTCGATCTAAACTGCATTATGGATGCGTCGTTTACGGCTCTGCTTCAAAATCTGTATTAAAGGCTCTCGACACAGTGCATCACCAGGGTCTCCGTTTGTCCTTGGGAGCATTTAGAACATCACCTATTCAAAGTATTTATGTGTTATGTAATGAGCCTTCCTTAGAGCTAAGACGGGAGAGGCTTACTCTCAATACTTTTTTTAAAATTAAAAGCAATTCATCCCATTCTATGCACTACAAAGTCGTAAACCCTATCTATGGATCATTGTTTTCGCTTAGGCTTTCGTTTACCCCCACATTTGGTTTTAGAGTTGGAGGAATTTTAAGAAACCTTAATATTAATGATTTTCCAATCCTGGAAAAAGTTGACGAATTTCCACCTTGGAAAGATATCAAGTTGAATTTTATTGACGATTTTGAACACCTTCCAAAGTCAACAACATCCACCTTAGTATATAGAAGTATATTTTATGAACAGACACCGTTTTTCTAACTATGAACCTGTGTTTACTGATGGCTCTAAAAGCGAAGGTCATGTGGGAACAGCCGTTGCCATGGGGAATACAGTAGTATCTGAAAAGATTGCACAAGTTCTGTTCCGTTTTTACCAAGGAAATATATGGCATTTATTTAGCCTTAACTAAAATGGACAGTTTTAATAAAAATTTTATTGTATATACTGACTCAAAGAACGCTATTGAAGCATTGAAAAAAATAAACGCTCTCAGCCACCCTTTAGCACTTAAATGTGCAGAAATGCACCAATATTTAACAGAAAAGGGTTTGACTATTGCTTTTTGTTGGATCCCAGGCCATGCAGGCATTTCAGGTAAAGAGAGCCGATCAGGCGTCTAAAACTGCTTCCCTGATGCTTGAAAGTGTTCGGAAGGATACAGCCACTGGTAGTAATCACTCTGGTGGTGTTTGTATCCTTACTTCTAATTTATACCCGAGCACGCCTCTTGCTCTGCACACTTCTCTGCAGGCTGTGGCTGTACAAGTTCATGCCCGAACTTTAGTTACAGTCTGCTGTGTTTATTTGCCACCTCACGATGTAATTAGTCAACAGGATCTCGAAACATTATTGGACCAGCTTCCTACACCATTTATCTTGCTGGGAGATTTCAATGGACATAATACTTTGTGGGGTTCGGACGTTACCAATTCTCGTGGGCGACAGATAGAACGGTTAATTTCCAATAACTGTCTCTGTCTGCTCAATGATGATGAGAAAACGTACTTCCACGAACCCACCCGCACTTTCCACAGTCTCGATCTGGCCATTTGTTCTCCTACACTTCTGCCGTTGCTGAATTTCACCGTCGGGAGTGATCTCTGTAACAGTGATCACTTTCCCATAATAGTCTCCTATGCTGATAGTAGTGGTGCGATTCAATATCCACCACGGTATCTATTCCAGCGGGCAGACTGGGGTAATTTCATGCAACTGGCAGATATCACTGAGTCTATGGTCAGTACTGCAGACATTACAGAAGCAGTACAAAATGTCTTTGATTAATAACTGCCGCAAACAATACAATTCCTAAAAGTTCCCCATGGCTAAGGAAATTTCGTAGACCGTGGTGGAATGAAGCTTGTCGTGACAGTCGCAGGGAGGAAAAGAAACGCTGGAACATTTTTAGAAGATATCCGACGACAGAAAATCATGTCGCTTTTAAGCGTGCCAAAGCCCTTGCTCGTCGCATTCGCCGTCGTAGTCAGAGGGAATCTTGGATAAAATTTGTTTCATCTATCACATCCTCGACTTCTAGTAAACAATTGTGGAAAAAGGTCAAGGCTGCAAATGGAATATATCGGGAATTTTCCTTTCCTGTTTTAAATACAGGAAATGTGACGCATTCTGCTCCATCAGACATAGCCAATACCCTTGGACACGCATTTGCACAAGTCTCCGGAATGGATTCTTATCGCCCTGACTTTGTTGCGATTAAGAATCGCGCGGAGCAAACGCCTTTGCGGTTTACTGCCCGCAGTACCCTTCCATACAATTCTGAGTTAAGGATGTTTGAATTGGAAACCGCCTTGTCTCGGGCACATGACACCAGTCCCGGTCCAGATGGAATCACATATAATATGCTTCGCCATTTGAATACCACTTCCCTTTCCCATCTGTTATTTTTATTTAATAGAATTTGGACTGAGCAAAAGTACCCTTCACAATGGCATGAAGCTTTGTGATTCCAATCTTAAAACCTGGCAAAGATCCATCAAATCCTCTGCACTACCGGCCAATTTCTCTCACGAGCTGTCTATGCAAGACTTTTGAACGAATGGTCAATGCTCGTCTTGTCTTTGAATTAGAGAAACAAGGATGCATCTCCTCGTTGCAGAGTGATTTCCGTAGAGGGCGGTCTACTTTTGACAACCTCGTTCTGCTGGAAACCCAAATACGCAACGCGTTTGTTAGGAGAAACCACCTTGTCTCTATATTCTTTGATATAGAAAAAGCATACGACCGTGCATGGCGCTATGGCATACTGTCGGCACTTTTTAATTTTGGTTTTAGGGTAAACTTACCCATCTTTTTAAAGAACTTTTTATCCTATCGAACATTCAGAGTTCGTGTTGGAAATTTTTATTCAAATCATTTTATTCAAGCTGAGGGTGTTCCTCAAGGTAGCGTCCTCAGTGTCACACTTTTTATTGTTCATCTCGGTCAGATTCTTCACCATTTGCCATCATCTGTTCATGGAAACCTTTACGTCGATGATCTGCATATCTCGTGCCACGGCAGTAACATGAACTTGATTGAAAGACAACTTCAAAATGCAGTGAATAAGCTGGTAGCTTGGTGCAATAACAACGGACACACTATTTCTCCTGAGAAGAGTCGGTGCGTCCACTTCTGTTTGAAGCGGAACGTTCATCTTGATCCTGTCATTCATGTACAGAATGTTGCTATTCCTGTTGTGGATGACATATGGTTTTTGGGAGTGATTTTCGATCGTAAACTCGCTTTCCTTCCGTACATCTTGCATCTGCGGAAGAGGTGTGAGAGATCTTTGAACATTCTAAAGGTCCTCTCCAGAACATCTTGGGGTGCCGATCGACCCTCCCTTCTACGTATATATCAGGCAGTCATTCTTTCTCGCATTGATTATGGTTGCATGGTGTATGGTTCCGCCCGAGCTACTGTTTTGCGGCGATTAGATACCATCCACCCCTCTGCTTTAAGGATCTGCTCTGGAGCATTCCGTACCTCTCCAGTGGAGAGCCTGTACGTTATTTGTCACCAACTACCACTTAATTTAAGGCGACAAAAAATTTCCGCCTTGTATTTTTTCAGAGCACAATCTGTGCCAAAGCATCCAATAAGTCAATTAACATTACCTGTTAGTCTCCACAGACTCTATTCTGCTCGCCCCTCTCATATTCTTCCCTTTTGTGAGAGAGCCAAAATGCTTCTTCATGACTCGGACCTTAATGTTACCATCCAGTCTTCTGATTTCTTCCGTTTCCCGCCTTGGGACATCCCACATTTTTCTTATTTGAATCCCTTCTCGGGATTCGACAAATCCTCAACTGCCCCGGTTACTTTTCAACAACTTTTTCATCTCCATCGCTATCAGTATTCCTCTTTCGTACCAATTTTTACAGGCGGCTCGAAATCAGATGGACATGTTGGTTGTGGTGTAGTTTTTCCATCCGATACACTGAGCTATCGTCTGCATAATTGTTGCTCTGTTTTTACTGCTAAGTTAGTGGCAATTTTCTGTGCTCTCCAAGAAATTTCGCCTTCTAGCCGGCGCAACTTTATTATTTATACTGATAGCATGAGTGCTTTGGAAACTCCTTCTCATTATGACACTCAAATGCATCCGGTTGGTTTAGAAATTTTATCTATTTTACAGTTTCTTCGGAATAAAAGCTTTAATATTTTCTGTTGGGTTCCGAGTCATGTGGGTATTTCTGGTAAAGAAACAGCTGATGCTATTGCAAAATTTGCCTCGGCTGTTCTTCCGCGAGCACTTCCTTATGTGGATATTAAAAAGATTTTCGTTTCTCACTTATTCTCTTTGGCAGCAGAAATGGGATCTTTTAACTAATAACAAACTGCATTCCGTCAAACCCTCCATTGGTTTGTGGCCCATTTTGCCTATACGATAGGTTGATGTTAAACTGTCTCGCCTCCGTATAGGTCATACTCGCTTCACACACAAGTACCTCATTTTTGGCGAAAGGGCACCAGTTTGTCCCACGTGTCATCAGAATTTTACTGTTCATCACATTTTAGTTGAATGTCCATCTTTTAAATGTCATCGTGTTGACCATTTCCATTCATCGTCTGCCCCTCAGGGGCACATCTTTAGGTGTGACGGGCTTCACGACCCCGAGGTACCCTAGTGTCTGCTCTCCATTCGAGTTTTTTCCTCCTTTTTGAGTTTCAACTTTTTTTCTTCCTTCCCTCGAGGGTAGGCGAGGGAGCTCTCCATGAGAAGCAGTTGCCGCTCTGTTTGCTTCTTCCTTCTCATGGACAGCAAATCACCCCCACGTGTTGGCCGTGCGTGGCGACCCATTAGACGGGTGGTACATTTCGGTCCCCGGTGTATCAATCGGCCGGTATCCCATCCATTTGGCTGGGCTGCTCAAGGGGATCAAGCGAAGGGGTCACTTCTTGGGCTTGGCGTTAAGGGTGGTCACTGTCCCCGGGGGTGACTCCCAGCGTATAGGTTCCGGCTAGCACCAAGGTAAGCGCCGAGGCTGGAAATCTCCAGAGCCGGTGGCTGCCTTCCCTTGTTGGGCTCCGTGGAGGGCGGTGCCGTCGGGCCTGAATCCCCATCAATGTCATATGGGTAAAAAGAAATCTGGTCCCTTCAGTGGGCAACAAATTATATCGAACACATCAAGAGCAACTAATTTTCCAACCTTTTTTTGATTAAAAGAATTTCCAGCAGTAATGAGACATTTCATTCCGTGTCGCCTTTTTTAGTTGAAAAAGCAATTATCAGTAATATAGGTGAAGTAAAATGCACTAAAAAACTTCGATCTGGCGACCTTTTGGTCGAAGTTCAATCTCGGAAGCAATCGCTACAAATAGTGAAAGTGCAAACATTTTCCAACATTCCAGTAACTGTCTCTCCACATGCAACTTTGAATTCCTCCAAGGGAGTTATCACCTGCGGAGAATTGCTTAATGTTCCTACAGAAGAAATCCTTAAAGAATTGCAAGGTCAGGGGTTGAGCCATGTACGGCGTATATCAATACGGAGGGATGACCAGCTCCTAAATACAAAGCACCTAATCCTCACTTTTGACTCCGCGAAATTACCAGAAAATATTAAGGCCGGATATATGCGCCTTTCTGTCAGGACATATATACCCAACCCACTCCGCTGTTTCCAGTGCCAACGTTTCGGACATTCGAAAACTTCTTGCCGCGGGACACTCACCTGCGCCCGTTGTGCAGAAGTTGGGCATGAAAGTACTAATTGCACCCGTGCAGAGAAGTGTGTTAACTGTAAGGGGGAACACACTTCGTTTTCTCGAAACTGTTTTGCCTGGAAACAAGAGAAAGAAATAATCTCCACAACAATAAAACAGCAGATATCTTATCAAGAAGCAAGAAAACTTGTTAAATCACAGATACCCACACCCGGAAATAGTTACGTTTCTGTAGCAAAAAAATCATTTTCTGAACCATCCGTCCAAAAAAATCCGGATGCATCTGCTGTTACTTGTTCTAAACCATCTGATTCTACTGCAAAAGCATCTCCTCCAATAACCAACTTGCCAATTCCATCCTCTCCATCTGTTGCTCCGGTCAGTGAAGAAGTGTTGGCTTCGCCTGACTTCACTGATTTTCAAGTTGTTAGAAATAGAAAAAAGCTGAAAAAGGAGTCTCCAACTACAACAAACCATAGCATCACCAAAGCAGAAAAAATCGCAAAATTTTACACCTCCTCTCACCGTGAAATAACTAACCCTATTCCAACAAAGGATAACATATCTACCCATCAATCTACATTGAAACCTTTTCCAACCACCACACCTACTTCTGTTGACATTGAACTTTTACCAATGGCTGTTCTCCCTCCATTGGAAAAGAGCATTTTACAATCGCGGGAATCTGATGCTGATGCCGAGATGAGCTCCTCCTCTGCATCAGAAGAGGATGCCTTAGAGTACAACATGTCGGAGGACTTGGAGGACTCGCCTGCAGCTATCAGTCCTCCACTCCCTTCCAAACCTGAAAAAGGAGACAAATATAAAAACAGGTAGCATTATTGCTTCTGTTTTGTACTTTTTAAAAAAATATATTTTAAAAACAAACGACCTACGCTACATTGTTTTCTTTCAACTAACTTGTTTAGTTCTTTTAATTTTTTAAACATTTTCTCTATATAGATTTCGTCCTTGGAATTTTATTTGGTCCTTGCCCACCATGTGATATTTTAGACATATTTTACATCTGATATATTTTAAAACTTGCATTTTTTATCTCTTTCCAACGTTCATCTATCCCTTTTTGGCAACATGATTTTATCTTTTCATATGCAACTGTGAATTTCAAATTTTTTTAGAATTTTATCCACCTCTTTTATATAACACCATATATTTTATCACCGTGAGCCTGTTTATCTACTATACGTTTGGCGCAGTTTAGCCAAAAATGGCTCTTGCGCCATTAAACCCCAAC
>BGPR01000139.1:970428-1030188 GCA_013235015.1 Araneus ventricosus | reverse complement strand
ATTTGATTGGCGCAGTTTAGCCAAAAATGGCTCTTGCGCCATTAAACACCAAACAACCAACCAACCAACCGTCGTTGCCTCCAAGTTTTGGAGAACCTCACCTCTAGAGAATTCCACACCTACCTCTGTGCAGGGCAGTTATTCTCGTAAATCAATAATAAAAGCGGATGGAGCCACAGTAAATGATCATGACAAATTGACTTCTACTGTGAACTCTAGACCTGAACCTATGGCAATAGATAATAAGCTCCTTGATAGTCCTAAAACTGACATAGAACCAGATAATGTTATGGAATACAACCCTAATGAAACTATTGATGAAATACCACTTGTCCTTGAATAACAACCTCGACTAGTGCCACCACAACTGATACAAATACTCTTCAACAGAGATTTCAAAAATGCCCACTTCGATGGATTGACATAGATTTTAAGACATTTTATAACGAACCTTTAAGTACTCCTGTCCACGACAAGTACTTAAAAAAACACCAAATTAAAAGGTTTCAATTAGCATCGATTTTATCCTCTTCACATTGTTAGTGAAACTTCCCTTCGCTGAACTTTACGTGTAATGTTGCAAAGATTTTCTTCTTGGTGTACTTCGTCGCTTTTAAAAGATCTTTCACATTTTATCACTTTTAAATTTTCACATGGAATTTTTGTATCATAGTTCTATTATCACCATATGTTTGGAGCAGTATAGCCAATTCTGGTTCTTGCGCCATAAAACCGAACACAACCAACCAACCAACCTCTTCTTGGGCCAGAGGGCACAAAGGTGCTCCACTTGTCAAGTTGATTTTACTGTTAATCATATTTTAATTGAATGCCCTTCCTTTAAATGTCATCGTGAATATCATTTTAATTCATCGTCTGTAACCTTACAAGACTTGGTGGGTGAGACATACCATCCAAATATTTTTAATTTTTTAAAGACCATTGGGTTTTTTATGAGCATTTAGTCATTTTAACTTGTTTGCTTTCTGTACATCTAGCTCATTTCAAACAATTTCCTTTTCACATTTTCACTGAATTTTAAATTTTTGGTACCACTGTGTTGAATTTTACCATTTGATTGGCGCAGTTTAGCCAAAAATGGCTCTTGCGCCATTAAACCTCAAACAACCAAACCAAACCAACTCCCAGATCATGACTCGGGTGTGACGGGATTCACGACCCCGAGGTACCCTAGTGCCTGATCTTTCAGTTTTTTCCTCCCCTTTAGTTTTTGCCTTTTCATTCCTTCCCTCGAGGGTAGGCGAGGGAGCTCTCCATGAGAAACAGTTGCCTCTCTGTTTGCTTATTGCTTCTCGTGGACAGCAAATTACCCCCAAGTGTTGGCCGTGCGTGGCGACCCATTAGACGGGTGGTACATTTCGGTCCCCGGTGTATCAATCGGCTGGTATCCCAGTCGCATGGCTGGTCTGCTCAAGGGGATCAAGCGAAAGGGTCACTCCTTGTGCTTGGCGTTAAGGGTGGTCACTGTCCCCGGGGGCGACTCCCAGCGTATAGGTCCCGATTAGCACCAAGGCAAGCGCCGATGCTGGAGATGTCCAGAGCCGGTGACTGCCTTCCCTTGTTGGACTCCGTGGTGGGTGGTGCCGTCGGGCCTGAATTCTTGTCTATATCATATGGGCTCTCATGTTTCACCTCGTGATATGTTTTCTGATTGTAAATTTTTTGTAATGAGTACACCAAATTCCTTTCATAATGTGTCACCGTTTTTAGTTAGTAAACTTATTTCATCTATCGTTGGAGAAGTCAAAGACATTAAAAAATTACGTTCTGGAGATCTCTTGTTTCAAACGGCCACTTCTCTTCAGTCATCAACACATGCGACACTAACACAGTTGGGTACGTTACCTATAACTACTTCCTTACATAAGGGACTGAATTTTTCTCGCGGAGTTATCTCTCAAAAGAAACTGCTCTCCCATTCGGAAATGAAGTTGGTAGAAAATTTTGCAGCTCAAAAGGTTTATGCAGCCCGTCGTATAAATATCAGGCGCGATGGAAAATTACTGCCTACACAACATGTGGTTTTGACATTTAGCACACCTCAATTACAGAAATCTATCAAAGCTGGGTATCTAAATTGCAATGTCCGCCTGTACGTTCCTAACCCATTGCGTTGCTTCAAATGCCAGAAGTATGGGCATTCGCAATTAGCATGTCGAGGAACAACACCCACTTGTGCCAAATGCGTTTCTACTGATCAGGAAACTACTACCCGTGAGACAAACAGTTTTAAATGTGTCAATTGTAATGGTGCACACCCTGCCTACTCTCGTACCTGTCCGAAATGGCTCCAAGAAAAAGAAATACAAAATGTTAAAACTAAACAAAATATCTCATTCACTGAAGCACGTAGAATTGTTACAGAAAGAACACCAAAAGTAGGTGCATCTTACTCTTCTGCCACTAAAACTAAAGCAACTTTTTCCAGTTCCCAGACAGATCCCGAAATTACGAAAGTGTTTGTTCCTCCTTTGAAACAAGTTACAATATCAACCAACCGGCATTAATTCATCTAAAGATTCTCGAAAGGCATCTAGTAGTCCTAATAATTTTCACTCTAAACCTTCTACCAGCTCCACATCAAACGCAGACTTTCCAAAGAAATTAAAACCAAGTGATACTCTCAAACCACATCCTGCAGAGGAAGTTCTATCCATTAATGTTTCCTCTTCAGAATTATCTGAAATGGATCTCGAATCCAACGTTTTTACTGCAGGCGAAGTTAAGAAAAAAAAATCTAAAACTAAGCACTGATGTTAATGGACACACTTATTTCGTGGAACTGTTGTGGTTTCCGCAACAAACTGCACCAAATTAAAGACTTCATTAATGAATTTCACCTTGTCTGCATAGCATTTCAAGAGACATATTTGAAACCAGGCGATGAAGCAAAAATAAAACGTCATAGTTTGGTTCGAAGAGATTGTAATTCTGGACGAGCTTCAGGGGGCGTCGCCCTCCTCGTCTCTCATGATCACCCCTCTTCAATAATTCCACTTCACACAAATTTGCAAGCGGTTGCAGTCCGTATTGCAGTACCGCGTTTAGTTAGTTTGTTCTCTTTATTTGCCTCCCAATGCCACTATTGATAGACATGATCTAAATAGATTAGTTACTGAACTGCCAACTCCGTTCATAATAATTGGCGATTTTAATGGTCACAATCCAATCTGAGGTAGTAAAAATGTGAATTCGAGAGGACGACAAATTGAAGAGTTCATGTCTGATCATTCTCTTAAATAATGGCGAACACACGCATTTTCACCTAGGTAGCAGGAGTTTTCACTGTTTAGTGCTTGCTGTGTGCTCAGCCTCTCTTGCTCCGTTTTTTACTTTTCGAGTGGGGAATGACTTGTGCGAGAGTGATCACTTTCCAATTTTCCTCACATGGGTTAATGTACCTCGCGTAATTCCACAACGTCCAGAACGTTATATTTTTGACAAAGCAGACTAGGCGAGTTTTACTACCAGAGCTAAAATTACATGGGACATGGTGCAGTACCCACATCTTAATGTTGTAATTGATAATGTGACTGCTTCAATACTCCGAGCAGCTGATGAAACTATTCCCAAGTCTAGTACTAAATTTCCCGAGCTTAGAAAACCGTGGTGGAATAGACAGTGTACGGAAACACGCAACAATCAACAAATAGCATGGAATAAGTTCAGAAGACATCCTACTGTTGCTAATCTCATTGCGTTTCAAAGAGCCAAGTCCATAGCTCGACGTACTCGACGCCAAGCTCAAAGAGAATCTTGGATTAACATTATTTCCAACATTAATTCATCTATTTCAGTGACGGACATGTGGAACCTTGTCAAAAAGGCGTGTGGAATTTATCCTGACTATCCTCTTTCATATTTAAGAAAGGATGGCCAAGAAATTCATGACTCGAAGGAAATGGCTGATGTTTTGGCGGAGGCTTTTGCTTCCGTATGCGAAGCGCAAAACTATGCAGAACCTTTCTTGTCCACACCTCAGGGGCACATCTTCTTTAGGTGTGACGGGCTTCACGACCCCGAGATACCCTAGTGTCTGATCTCCTTTCTAGTTTTAGCCTTCCTTTTTGAGTTTCTGCTTTTTTCTTCCTTCCCTCGAGGGTAGGCGAGGGAGCTCTCCATGAGAAGCTGTTGCCGCTCTCTTTGCTTCTTGCTTCTTGCTTCTCATGGACAGCGAATTACCCCCACGTGTTGGCCGTGCGTGGCGACCCATTAGACGGGAGGTACATTTCGGTCCCCGGTGTATCAATCGGCTGGTATCCCAGTCGCATGGCTGGTCTGCTCAAGGGGATCAAGCGAAGGGGTCACTCCTTGGGCTTGGCGTTAAGGGTGGTCACTGTCCCCGGGGGTGATCCTGAGCGTATAGGTTCCGGCTAGCACCAAGGTAAGCGCCGAGGCTGGGAATACCCAGAGCCGGTGGCTGCCTTCCCTTGTTGGGCTCCGTGGTGGGCGGTGCCGTCGGGCCTGAATCCTAACATATGTCGTATGGGCAAAAAAAAATCTGGTCCCTTCAGTGGGCAACGAATCGAAACTACTTCTAAGCGAAACAATTTCCCAACGTTTTTCATTATTCAAAGAATATCCAATAGCAATGAAACTTTTCATGGTGTCGCGCCTTTCTTGGTGGAAAAGGCACTTACAAGTAGCATAGGCGATGCGAAGTCAACCAAAAAACTTCGGTCTGGTGACCTTCTTGTCGAAGTGGAATCCCCGAAGCAAGCCAAAGAAATAACAAAATTAAAATCATTGTCAACAATTCCCGTTAGTGTTAAACCCCATGCCACATTGAACTCATCTAAGGGAGTTATTTCCTGTGGTGAGCTACTCAACGAAACGGAAGAAAAAATTACCGAAGAACTCAAAAGTCAAGGGGTGATCCATGTGCGTCGTATTACGATACGGAGAGATGGCCAACTCCTCAATACAAAGCACCTAATTTTAACTTTCGACTCCAACAAATTACCTGAACATATTAAGGCAGGATATATGCGCCTTTCTGTTAGGACATATATACCAAACCCACTCCGTTGTTTCAAATGCCAACGTTTCGGGCATTCGAAAACTTCTTGCCGCGGGACACTGACTTGCGCCCGTTGTGCAGAAGTCGGGCATGAAAGCACTGATTACACCCGAACAGAAAAGTGTCTTAACTGCAAGGGGGAGCACACTTCGTTTTCTCGAAACTGTTTTGCCTGGAAACAGGAAAAATAAATTATAACCACAAAAATTAAAAAACAAATCTCGTATCAAGAAGCAAGGAAACTTGTGAAATCCCAGACGCCTACACCCGGAAATAGTTACGTTTCTGTCGCAAAGAAATCAATTTCTTCTCATTCCGCCGACAGAAATAAAGATATCGCTACTGTTTCTGTTTCTAAACCTTCTGATTCCACTACAAGAGCATCTCCTCCAATACCCAACTCGCTAATTTCTTCCACTCCATCCGTTACTCTGGTCAGTGAAGAAGCTTTGGCCTCGCCGGACTTCACTGATTTTAAACCTGTTTCAAACAGAAAAAAGTTGAAAAAGAACTCGCCTACTAAAACAAATAATACCATCGTGGAAAAGATCCCACGAATTTACACGGCCTCTCACCTTGAAGTTCCCAACTCTATAACAACGAAGGATAAAATCTCTACCCAACAATCTGCATTCAAATCTACAAATCAATCTGCATTGAAACCTTCTGTAATCACCAAACCTACCTCTGTTGACATTGAGCTTTTGCCAATGGCTGTTCTCCCTCCATTGGAGAAAAGAATTTTACAGTCTCGGGAGTCGGATGCTGATGCCGAGATGAGCTCCTCCTTTGCATCAGAAGAGGATGCCTTAGAGTACAACATGTCGGAGGACTTGGAAGACTCACCGGCAGTTATCAGTCCTCCACCCTCTTCCAAACCTACAAAGGCAAACAAATATAAAAACAGATAGCATTATTGCTTCTCTGTTTTTTCACATTGTTTGCTTTTTTCAAAAAATTATATTTTGAAAACAAATGATCTGCACTGAATTGTTTTCTTAACCCTAACTTGCTTAGTTCTTTCATTTTAAAAAAATTTTCTCTTTATAGATTTCGTCCTCGAAATTTTATTTCGTCTTTGCCCAACATGTGATATTTTAGACAAATTTTACATCTGATGTATTTTAAACCTTCCATTTTTTTTTTATCTCCTCTCGTCGTTCATCTATCCATTTTTGGTAACATGATTTTATCTTTTCATATGCAACTATGAATTTCAAATTTATTTTAGACTTTTATCTACCTCTTTTAATGTATCACCATATCTTTTATTACCGTGATCCTGCTTATCTACCATACGTTTGGCGCAGTTTAGCCAAAAATGGCTCTTGTGCCATTAAACTTCACACAACCAACCAACCTTTCTTGTCCAATAAAAACAGAGCTGAAAGAATCCCTCTTCGTACAAAAAAGGATCTTGCATACAACGCCGATTTAACTATTGGAGAATTGTGTAGAGCCTTATCGACAACCAAGCAAACTTCGCCTGGCCCAGATGGCATACCTTATTCCATGATATCACATTTGTCGGATGACTCTCTTACTAATGTTCTTTATATGATTGACAGAATATGGAGAGAGCATGTTTTCCCGGCTAAATGGAAATATGCCACTGTTATCCCGGTACCGAACCCCTCAAGGGCTCACCTTTTTAGGTGGGTACGGGTGTCCCAATCCCGAGGTACCCAGGGATCTTTACTCCCTTCCAGTTTACCCTCCCCTTTGCCTTCTGCTTTCTGCTGATCCCTTCCATCCCTCGACGGCAAGCGAGGGAGCTCTCCATGAGAAGCTGTTGCCACTCTGTTTGCTTCGTGCTTCTCATGGACAGCTAAAAACCCCACGTGTTGGCCGTGCGTGGCGACCCTTTTGACGGGTGGTGCACTGTTGGTCCCCGGTGTATCAATTCGGCTGGTAACCTAACCGTCTGGTTGGACTACTAGGGATCAAGCGAAAGGGTCATTCTCTGGGGCTTGGCGCTAAGTGTGGTCAACGTTCCTGGAGATGACTCTGAGCGTATAGGTCCCGGCTAGCACCAAGGTAAGTGCCGAAGCTGGGAAAATCCAGAGCCGGTAACTGCCTTCCCTTGTTGGGATCCGTGGTGGGCGGTGCCGTTGGGGCCTGAATTATTTTGTATCTGTTGCATGGGTAAAGGCAAGAAATTTCCCTTCAGTGGGCGTCCAAGTGAACAAAAAGGTTTCAACGAAAATCATTATGATAAATTTTCATTATCAAAAGGAAATCTTCATCTAACGAGACATTTCATACCGTTTCTCCTTTTTTAATAGAAAACGCCATCTCTGGATATCTTGGAGATGTATCCTCAGTAAAGAAGCTTCGTTCTGGTGACTTGCTTGTTGAGGTCAATTCTCGAAAGCAAGCCCAGATAATATTGAAACTGAACAATCTTGGTTCTATTCCTGTCACCATTACCGCACATTCATCTCTTAACTTTTGCAAGGGAGTTGTTTCGTGTGGTGAACTCTTTAACACACTGATTGAGGAAATTACTGAAAAGTTGAAAAATCAAGGAGTGACTCATGTTCGACGTATCTCTATAAGGAAAAGTGGACAACTCCTTGGGACCAAACATTTAGTGCTCACTTTTCACGGCTCTAAGTTACCAGAGTCAATAAAAGCAGGATATATGAAATTGGCTGTCCGGCACTATTTTCCAAATCCCTTGCGGTGTTTTAACTGTCAACGATTTGGCCATTCCAAAGCATCCTGCCGTGGGACTCTCACATGCACCCGTTGTGCGGAGGCAGGCCATGATAGCTCTGGTTGTATTGCGCCGGAAAAATGCACAAATTGCAAAGGTTCTCACGCTTCCTTTTCCCGCTCATGCCCTTCCTGGATATTTGAAAAGGAAGTTATCTCGGAAAAAGTAACTAAACGAGTAACGTATGCTGAAGCAAAACGAAATGTCAAAGCTCGTTCACCAACACCAGGGACTAGTTATGCAACTGCGGTGAAAAAGAATGTCAAATCAAACAGCACCCAAATCATTCCTGTGGTCTTGCCCTCCAATTCTGTTTCATTTAAAGCATCTTATACACCTTCTGAAATCTGTCCCAGATCTATTGACCCTGTTTTAAAACCCTCTTCAACCGATACTCGTAATGAAACGGTTTCATTTCAATTCAAAGTTCCGGAAAGTAACAAAAATCCACCCGACCTCTCCGATTTCAAAACTGTCACCAATAGGAAAAAGCTCAGATTCTCAGGTTAATCAGGATAACATAACTGTTGACAAAGTTTCTCAATATTACAAACCCCCACAGCTTACAGATAAAAAACCTAGCGAGGCTTCAAATTCTGTCATCAAAGAAAGTAACATTACGGTCACCAAAAATGGTACTAAATCTGCTCGTGTTTGTTCTGCTGGCCCTGTGCCAGACTGTATGGCTGCTTTCCCTCCAGAGAAAGCAAAAGTTTTACAATCTCTGGAATCGGATGCTGATGCCGAGATGAGCTCTTCTAGCGCATCTGCCCCTCAGGGGCACATCTTCTTTAGGTGTGACGGGATTCACGACCCCGAGGTACCCTAGTGTCTTGTCTCCTTCCGTTTTTTTCCTCCCCTTGTGTTTATTGCTTTTTTTCTTTCCCTCGAGGGTAGGCGAGGGAGCTCTCCATGAGAAGCTGTCGCCGCTCTGTTTGCTTCGTGCTTCTCATGGACAGCAAATTACCCCCACGTGTTGGCCGTGCGTGGCGACCCATTAGACGGGAGGTACATTTCTATCCCCGGTGTATCAATCGGCTGGTATGCCAGTCGCATGGCTGGTCTGTTCAAGGGGATCAAGCGAAGGGGTCACTCCTTGGGCTTGGCGTTAAGGGTGGTCACTGTCCCCGGGGGTGACTCCCAGCGTATAGGTTCCGGCTAGCATCATGGCAAGTGCCGAGGCTGGGTATATCCAGAGCCGGTAACTACCATCCCTTGTTGGGCTCCGTGGTGGGCGATGCCGTCGGGCCTGAATAATTCTCAATATCGCATGGCTTCTAATGTATCTAACCACAGTAATGCTTTCCCCAAATTTTTTGTGATTTCTTCTGACAAAGGTAGTTTTAAATTCGTTTCGCCCATTGTAATATACAAGACGATAACTGGTCTCATTGGAGAAGTTTCAAATATAAAAAAGCTAAACAACGGACACCTTCTTATAGAAGTAAAAAACAAGCAACAGTCTGAAAATATTGCACAGATCAGACAGATAGGAGAATTCGAAGTCACTGTTGCCGTTCATCGTTCTCTTAATCATTCTAGAGGCGTTATATCAGAAAGAGAATTCCAGAGAGACCTAGAAGAGGACATCTTAGATTGCCTTAAGGACCAAAAAGTAATAGCAGTTCGCAGGATCACAATTAAAAGAAATAATCAAATTATCCCCACCAAGCATCTCATACTTACGTTTAATACACCAAATTTGCCGAAATCTCTGAAAATAACATATATAAACTGTCCAGTTAAACCATACATTCCTGATCCTCTCCGTTGCTTCAAATGCCAAAAATTCGGACACCATTACAGCTTGTCGGGGAGACAAAGAGATTTGTGCTCGATGTTCTCTCCCGGATCACAATAGTAAAAACTGCAGTTCTACGACAGCAAAATGTTACAACTGTGAAGGTGATCATCCAGCCTATTTCCGGTCATGCCCGCACTATAAAGAAGAAAAAGAAATCCAAACAGTTAAAGTCACAAGAAATGTATCATTTCCAGAAGCTCGAAAAATAGTAAACGACAGAACTCCCAAACCCGGTATCTCATATTCATCAGCCCTAAACTCGACAATTACACCTTCAGAACCAAACACTCCTCAAAATTCACAACGAGCAGCAAAAGTAATAAACAGCACTCCTGCAGCACCTGCAACAGTAGAACCCACAGCTGATAAAGATACCATAACTGTCAAGAAAAGTGACTGGCTCGCACTCCTTGCGATAAAAAGATCGTGGGAAGAAACTTCCTCTCCTGCCATTAAGAAACCGAAACGGAAAAGAGATTTACAGAAAGGAAAGACACCAAAACCTCCCCCAAAAGAAAATAAAATTCAAACAGAAGAAAAGGATGATCAACTCAAAATTCATCCATCTGAAGAATCTATAAGTGAAATGGATGACGACATTGCAGACTCCGATCCTTCTCACGTCTCACCGGAGCATTTTAAATCTAAATTTTTCAAAAAACCAAAATAATGGCAATCCATTTAATCTCCTGGAACTGTAACTGCTTTCGCACTCACGTTGATGATATCAAATCAGTTTTAAATAAATATACACCAGCCTGCCTTGGGCTCCAAGAAACATGCCTCAGTCCCGCAGTCGAAACGAAAATAAAAAACTATAAAATGGAAAGAAAAGATTATCTACAAAATGCACGAGCTTCTGGAGGTGTTGTCACTCTAACACCCAATATTTTTCCATCGAAACGGCTCAATATAAATTCTCAGTTGCAGGTTGTATCTGTGCAAATTCAGCTTAAATCCCTGATTACTGTCTGCTTTATTTACCTCCCTCCTAATGAAATTATTCGTCAAACAGATCTTAATGATCTCATCCAACAGCTTCCAGTTCCATTTATTATTCTTGGAGATTTTAATGGACATAATACCCTTTGGGGTTCTGTCGACACAAATGCTAGAGGTCGCCAAGTTGAAAAACTCCTTGACGACCATTCTCTCTGTCTTTTAAACAACTCTAGTTTTACTCATTTCCATCCGGCAACTAAAACATTTCATACAATTGATCTTGCCATCTGTTCACCTTCATTAGCGCCTTACTGGGATTTCTCCGTCTCGGATGATCTCTTTAATAGCGACCATTTCCCCATTATTTTAACATATTCAAGAAATGATTTTAATTTTCCAAAACGACCTATACGTTTTATCTATGACAAAGCTGATTGGCGTCTTTTCAACTCTCATTGCGATTTTACTCAAGATATGGTAAGACAACCTGATGTAAATAAGGCTGTAGATTCTGTGACAAAATGCCTACTTAAGGCAGCTGATATAGCCATTCCAAAGTCTTCAGGAAATCTTCCAAGGTTATATAAACCTTGGTGGAATGATAATTGCAAAGCAGCTAAAAAAGCTCAAAGAAGGGCTTGGGACAAATTTAGAAGGTATCCTACAACAGCAAATCATATTGCCTTCAAACGTGCCAAATCTTTTTTTCGAAAAATTCGTCGACAGATTAAAAATGGCTCTTTCCAAAAATATGTTGGCTCCATCCAAGGGCATTTGTCTTCAAAGCGCATGTGGGAGAAAGTCGGGAAAATTTTAGGTACTAACACATTTTATCATGGAATTTCGTTTTTACAAACCAATGGACAACTCGTCTCTCATACTAAAGGCATAGCTAATACTTTAGGTTCAGCTTTTGCGAATGTATCCAGTGGAGATTCATACTCTCAAACATTTATCCAGTACAAAAAACAACAAGAAAAGAGGAGAATTGATTTTAATACATTAACATCGCTTGCTTACAATGTTGATTTTAGTCTCCATGAACTCAGACGAGCTATACGGAGTTCGCATCCTATTACTCCTGGACCTGATGGTATTCATTATGACATGCTTAAAAATTTAAGTACAAAATCTTTGGGCTTGCTTTTAATTCTTTTTAACAGAATTTGGAATGAACATGTATTTCCAATGGCATGGAACAGAGCAATTGTCATTCCCATCTTAAAACCGGGTAAAAATCCAGAAGATCCATCGAGCTACAGGCCCATAGCACTGACTAGCTGCCTGTGTAAGACTCTGGAGAGAATGATCAATGCTAGGTTGATACATGTTCTGGAGGAAAAGAAGCTTCTTACTGAATTTCAAAGTGGATTCAGATACGGCCGCAGTACTATAGACAATATTTTAAACTTAGAAACGGCAATAAGAGATGCATTTATCACAAAAAAGCATCTAGTATCGATTTTCTTCGACATGGAAAAGGCATATGATCGCGCTTGGCGACATGGCATTTTAAATGATTTACACAATATGGGTTTCCGCGGTAACTTGCCTATTTTTATCCAAAATTTTTTACTTAAAAGAACTTTTAATGTCCGTATTAATGATACTTTATCTGACAATTTTATTCAAAATGAAGGAGTACCTCAAGGTAGTATTTTAAGTGTTATTTTATTTATTATAAAAATCAATGGAATTATTCATAATCTTCCACCTTATGTTCATGGGTTATTATTTGTTGATGATTTTCAGATTCATTGCTCAAGTATGAACATGTCTTTTATTGAACGACAATTGCAAACAGCTATAAAATCTATTATAGCATGGGCTGATAAAAACGGATTCGTTTTCTCTTCACAAAAGACAACATGCATTCATTTCTGTAAAGTCCGTGGCTTGCACCCTGATCCAGTAATTCTGCTAAAGGATACAACCATTCCGGTTGTGCCAGTCATAAAATTTTTAGGCATTCTGTTTGACTCTAAATTAACTTTCCGTCCCCATATTTCTCATTTAAAGAAAAAATGTATTCAGTCTTTAAACATTTTAAAAGTTTTATCAAATACAACCTGGGGTTGTAAAAGTTCAACTCTTTTAAAAATTTACAAGAGTGTGGTTTTATCCAAACTTGACTATGGTAGCGTGATTTATGGTTCAGCGGCAAGGTCGGTAGTCCAGCAATTGGACACAGTTCACCATCAAGGGCTTCGGCTAGCATCAGGTGCTTTTCGAACTTCTCCGGTTCAAAGCTTATACGTACTTACTGGAGAGCCATGTTTGAAGTTACGACGCGAGAGATTTTCTCTCAAATATTACTTTAAGATGAAACAAAATCCCTCTCATCCCTCATATGAAAGGGTTATGAAACCCATTTTTGGCCAGTTTTATGAGAAAAAGGTATCTTTCATTCCATCCTTTGGTCATAGAATGCGTCCTCTTTTAGAGAATTTTAACCTAAAGAACATTGATATTTTACCCAAACACGACGAGCCTCCACCTTGGAGAAGCAGAAACGTTCTTACCATTGATGATTTTCATAAACTTCCCAAGTCAACAACTGCGCCCTCTGTTTATATCCAAGAATTTTACTACCATAGACAAAAATTTGAAAGTTATGGTACTGTTTTCACAGATGGTTCAAAATTCGGTGACCATGTTGGTTCAGCTGTTGTTTTTAGTCATATCGTCATTTCCAGAACACTTAACAAACATTGCTCAGTTTTTACCTCAGAAATTTTTGCCATTTATACAGCTTTACGGGCAATTAGACTTTTATCCCAAAAAAAGTGGATAATCTATACAGATTCTCAAAGCTCTATTGAGGCGATTTTAAACGCATCCAGACAAAGCCATCCTTTGGTGCTTAGCACAGTAAAATTATATTTTAAACTACAGGACCGGAACTTTGATATCTTATTCTGCTGGATTCCAGGACACGTCGGCATCACTGGTAACGATGAAGCTGATGCTGCGGCAAAAGCAGCTAGCTCAAACGTGGAAACTTTTGTCCCTTTTCAGGACATAGACCAAGTCCTAAAGCAAACCATACTTATCAAATGGCAACATTTATGGGATCTGGAACTAAACAACAAATTACACTCCATACAACCATCTATTGCCGGGTTTCAGCCTAATAACCTTAATCGCCGAATGAGTGTGAAATTAGCGAGACTTCGATTGGGCCATACATATTTTACTCATAAACATCTACTTTATGCAGATCCAGCCCCAAGTTGCTCAAGCTGTAGTACTATTATTTCTGTGAGACATATTTTATGCGAGTGCCCAAAATACCGCGTTTTACGGCGGAAGTACTTCGGAAAGGCTTATCCTGATTTAAGAGACATACTTGGTGAACCCTACAATGCAAATGTTTTCTCCTTTGTCCATGACATCAATTTTATACATAGAATTTAGTTTTTCATTTCATCTTGCCTGCTTTTTTTAGACCTCACTTGTGCTTTATGGATTAAAATTTGTGTTTAGAACTTATCATGAGTTTGGCGCAGCTTGGCCAATCTTGGCCCTTGTGCCATAAAAAACCAACCAATCAATCTAGCGCATCTGAAGGCGACAGGCTGGAATATGATATGTCTGAAGACCTAGAGGACACACCTCAAAATGTTTGTCCTACAACTCCGCCTCCACCCTCTACCGCACGGAAGAGATAGTTTTTAATGTTTCACATTTTTTTACCCAGTTCATGCACAAATGCTTTTGTTACCGCTTTTATTATTTTGCTAAAGCAAATTTGTTCGTTTTATTACTGAAAAAGTTTAGCTGTTTTTTAACTCTTTACTCGGTTCGACGTCTTTTATCTTTTCTATAAACTTTATCTCGTATTTCACTTTTATATTGCTTGATTTTAATTACTTTTATATCATGCGACAGTGATATTCTTGTGGTAAATAAGCACCTTCTCATTGACACCGTGTTCCTATTTATCCATCATATGTTTGGCGCAGTTCAGCCACAAATGGCTCTTGCGTCATTAAACCCCAAACAACCAACCCGGTACCGAAACCTGGCAATGACCCACAAAATCCTCTCAATTATCGGCCTATTGCACTAACCAGTTGTATGTGTAAGTTGCTTGAAAAGATTGTAAATGCTCGTTTGACCTATATCTTAGAAAAAATGGATCAATTTCGCCATTTCAGAGTGGCTTTAGGAAAGGTCGTTGTACAGTGGGTAACTTAATATTATTAGAAGGCGCCATTCGAATAGCCTTTCTCAGACGTCACCATCTGGTGTCAATATTTTTTGATTTAGAGAAAGCCTATGATCGAGCTTGGCGATATGGAATTTTGAAGGATCTCTTTGACCTTGATTTTCGTGGGAATCTACCTACTTTTATACAAGAATTTTTAAAACAACGTTATTTTAGAGTTCGACTGGGAAATACTTATTCCGATGTTTATTGCCAAGAAGAGGGTGTCCCTCAGGGCACCGTTTTAAGCGTTACCCTGTTTATTTTAAAGATTAACTCGATTTTATCAGTCCTACCTTCCTCTATACAGAGGTCGCATTATGTTGATGATCTTCAAATCTCTTGCTCAGGTAGAGATATGAGATTTGTTGAGGGACAATTTCAAACTGCAGTCTTAAAAGTTGGATTAAGACGAAAACAACCTTGCTTGGCGCAGCTTGGCCAATTTTGGCCCTTGCGCCATAAAAAGTCACTCACCCACTCAAACTGCAGTCAATAATATGGTTACTTGGTCAAATCGAAATGGTTTCACATTCTCCAAACAGAAAACTTTTGGTGTTTATTTTTGCAGGAGATTATTACACCCAGACCCGGAACTCTTTATTCAAGATACGCCTTTAACCCTTAAAGATGAATGTAAATTTCTTGGAGTCGTTTTCGAAAAAAGATTAACATTCGTTCCTCATATAGCATATTTGCGGAAGACGTGTCCAAGGTCCTTAAACATCTTGAGAACCCTCTCAAACACTTCTTGGGGCGCAGATTGCGCATGTTTGTTACGCGTCTACCGCAGTGTGATACGCTCAAAACTGGATTATGGGTGCGCCGCTTATGGATCAACAACCCCTCAGGGGCACATCTTCTTTAGGTGTGACGGGTTTCACGACCCCGAGGTACCCTAGTGTCTGCTCTCCTTCCGTTTTTGTCTCCCCTTGAGTTTTTGCTATTTCTTTCTTTCCCTCGAGGGTAGGCGAGTGAGCTCTCCATGAGAAGCTGTTGCCACTCTGTTTGCTTCTTGCTTCTCATGGACAGCAAATTACCCCCACGTGTTGGCCGTGCGTGGCGACCCATTAGACGGGTGGTACATTTTGGTCCCTGGTGTATCAATCGGCCGGTATCCTAGCCATTTGGTTGGTCTGCTCAAGGGGATCAAGCGAAAGTGGTCAACTCCTGGGACTTGGCGTTAAGGGTGGTCAACGTTCCTGGGAGTGGCCCTGAGCGTATAGGCCCCAGCTAGTGCTAAGGTGGATGCCGAGGCTGGGAACATCCAGAGCCGGTAATTGCCTTCCCCAGTTGGGCTCCGTGGTGGGAGGCGCCGTTGGGGCCCGAATTATATTCAAACTCGCATGGGTTCTCAAATTACTGACATCGACAAGCTTTCAGAATACGCTCGTTTCCTCATTCTTTCTATTCCAGACGGAAAACTCGAAAAACTCTCCATTTGCTATTGAAAAAGGTCTTGCAGGAATTGGCGGAAGCCCAAAATCAGTGAAAAAACTTCGTTCTGGTGATCTATTGCTTGAAACCAACTCTGCTGTCCAGACAAAATCTTTCCTCTTAGCCAAATCTTTTCTCAACAATCCAGTCACTGTTACACTTCATCGTACCTTAAACAGTTGCCGAGGCGTCATATCAGACAATGAATTAATGAAATCTACCGAAGAAGAAATCTTGGAAGGTCTGTTCTCACAAGGAGTGACAGCGGTTAAACGTATCTTCATGAAAAAAGGAACCACTCTCGTAGCTTCAAAACATGTAATACTTACTTTCAATACTACAAAATTACCCTCTACAGTCAAAGCCGGTTATATTTACTGCAAAACTCGTCTCTACATTCCCAATCCAATTAGATGCTTTAAATGCCAAAGATTTGGTCATTCCAAAACTGCCTGCCGTGGAAGACTCACATGCTGCAAGTGTGCTTCTGTAGATCACCTTACATCCGACTGTCAAAGTGCTGAGCTTCTGTGTGCAAACTGTAAACAACCTCACTCAGCAGATTCAAAGGATTGCCCACAATGGAAAAAAGAGAAAAAGATACAGGAGGTCAGAACTAAGCAAAATCTTTCTTACTATGAAGCCAAGAAATTATTATTCCCAGAACAAAATTCTATGTCATATTCTAATGCCTTGAAATCTTCAACCTATCAGCCTTCACAAACAGATGAACGTCTTACTAAAGTTATCGTCCCACCATTAATAAAGCTTACGCCTGTTAAACCAAATGTCTTGCGAGTGAAAAACGTTTCTACATCGAAACCTTCAACAGAATCACCTTCGACAACCTCTGCAGCTCAGTCCAAATTCAAAAAGCATTCTCAAAATGCTAAACAAGCAAAGGCTTCCGACCAATGGGAGTTGGTTAAAGAATCAAAGGCAGCCAAAAAAGCTCGCCTTTTGGCAGAACGGAGAGGTCACGTTTTACAATCTCTGTCCCGCTCCCGTTCTCTTACAAGAGAGGACTTCCTAAAAAACCCTAAATCAAAACTAGATGAACACGTTGACAGTGATCTTGTCCTTTCTGTTCATCCCTCGGATGACGACATGTCCACCAGCGACTTGGAAGATTCATCACCAGCTGCTGCAAACTCTTAGCCCTGGGTTTCCTTTTTTCATTTTTTTCCTTGTGCGTGTCGCTTTTAATGGCATCTTTAGTCTCTTGGAATTGTCGTGGTCTCAAGACCAAAATTTCTGATCTTAAAGACATCATTAATACCTATCGTCCAGCATGCATTGCCTTACAGGAAACACATTTTAAAACAACTGATAATATAAAAGTTAAACATTATTCAGTTTTAAATAAAAACTATGATAGTGATAGAGCTTCTGGGGGAGTGGCATTGCTAATTGCGAAAGACATCCCCTCCGCACCTTTGCAGTTAAACACAAGTTTACAGGCCATAGCCGCCCGGATACATACCATCTCTCTAATTACCATTTGCAGCTTGTACTTGCCACCAAATCAACAGATTAACCAAATTGACTTGAATGAACTTGTATACCAACTCCCAGACCCTTTTATTCTCCTTGGCGACTTCAATGGCCATAGTTCCATTTGGGGAAGCTCCGATTCAAATTCAAGAGGTGTTCAAATAGAGCAGTTGTTAACAGATCATAATCTTTGCATATTAAATTCTGATCAACAAACGTATTTCCATCATCCCACAAAAACTTTCCATTCAATTGACCTAGCTATTTGCTCTCCGTCTATTTATCCTTTTTTCGATCTGGCAATAGATAATTCTCTCCACAATAGCGACCATTTTCCTCGAACCTTAAGTGACAACAGGAATAACCACTTCGACAGTAACAGACCTGAAAGATACGTTTTTGCAGCTGCAAACTGGACTAAGTTTGCTCGTCTCGCTGCCATCACAACTCATATGGTTGAAAACAGCTCCATAGATGAGGCAGTTTATGCTGTAACCAGAGTTATGAATGACGCTGCAAATTCTGCCATCCCTAAAGCACATAATTCTGGGAGGAAACAAAATAAACCTTGGTGGAATCAAGACTGCCGAATGGCACTCAATAGACAAGATAAAGCTTGGAGCATCTTTCGAAGGTATCAAACTACCTCAAATTTAATTGCTTTTAAGATGGCTAGAGCAGAATTCCGTCGTATCCGACGACGCAGCGAAAGGGCTTCATGGATCAATTACATATCCACCATCACTTACTCCACTTCAAGCTATAAATTGTGGCAAAAGGTTAAAAAAGCATCTGGTGCATCCATCTCAAACTCAATTTCGGTTTTACATGTCAATGGTCAAACTATATCATCCCCAAAAAATATAGCAAATTCTATTGCTTCAACTTTATCGGATACATCTAGCAGCCATAACTATACCTATACCTTTTTAAATCACAAATCAGAAGTTGAAAAAGAGACGCTAAACTTTAGTTCACAGTCGTATCTTCAATACAATAGTAACTTTTCTTTCCAAGAATTTCAATCTTGCTTATCTACTGTTCATAAATCTTCCCCTGGTCCTGATAATATTAGTTATCTTATGATTCAAAATATCACTTCCGTCTCTCAAGCAAATTTATTGCGCCTTTATAATAGAATTTGGAATGAGCATTACTTTCCAACCTTATGGCAACAAGCTGTTATAATTCCTCTCCTTAAAGCCGGTAAAGATCCGACCAACCCTTCCAGCTATCGTCCGATTGCTTTAACTAGCTGCTTGTGTAAGCTTCTTGAAAAAATGATCAACCGCAGACTTGTCTACTTTTTAGAAACTAACTTCCTTCATCGATGCCAAAGTGGTTTCCGGAAAGATCGGTCGACCCTAGACAATCTTTTGGCGTTGGAAACCGACATTCGTCTCGCATTTTTGCAAAGAAAACATCTGGTGGCCATATTTTTTGATATCGAAAAGGCATACGACCGCACATGGAGATATGGGATTCTTAAGGATTTGCATGATTTTAACCTGAGAGGAAATCTTCCTATTTTTATTCAAAATTTTTTAAAACTTCGTAGATTCCAAGTTAGAGTGGGTTCTGAACTGTCAGACTTTTTTATTCAAGAAGAGGGAGTCCCACAAGGGAGTGTTTTAAGCGTCACACTTTTTAGTATTAAAATTAACGGAATTTTAAATCAACTACCGTTTACAGTAAAAGGATTTTTATATGTTGACGATCTGTACGTATCTTGTGCAGGAGAGGACATGAGTGTTATCCAGCGTCAAGTCCAAACGGCTATTAACAACATTCAAAATTGGTCAGTCAAAAACGGTCTTACCTTTTCTACGACTAAGACGGCAGGTGTACATTTCTGTCGGAAACGCAAACTGCATCTAGATCCCGAAATCCAACTTGATGGTCACAAAATTCCATTCGTCAATGAAATCCGCTTTTTGGGAATTGTTTTTGACAAAAAATTGACATTTCTTCCCCATATAAAGACTCTAAGGAAGCGGTGTGAACGAGCCTTGAATATTCTGAGAGTCTTATCCTCAACATCTTGGGGAGCAGATCAACCATCTATGATGCGAATTTACCGGTCAACAATCCTTTCTAAAATGGATTATGGATGTATGATTTATGGTTCTGCTAGGAAAAGCGTTCTTCAGAAATTGGATCCGGTACATCATACAGCCCTTAGACTATGTTCTGGTGCCTTTAGGACTTCGCCAATTCAGAGCTTGTATGTTTATTGTTGTGCGCCAGCTCTGGATGTAAGACGACAAATGCTCTCTTTGCATTACTTTTTTAGAATCGCATCTAATTCTCTTCATCCATATCATAACTTCCAGCTTCGCCCTTCTCTTCTCCGTCTACAGAACGCAAGAAAAACTTTTATCCCACCATTCTTCAGCAGAATGCAAGCTATCCTCGTGGAATTAAATTTGAACCATATATCTGTCACTCCGCAACCCACTAACACTTTTCCACCATGGAAAGTTAATAGGTTTTATTACTTAAATCCTTTCGAAAATTTTTCTAAACCTGACACAGCAGATACAATTTACCAGAAACTGTTCTCTGAACACCGATCACATTATCATAGTTTTACACCTGTTTACACTGATGGATCCAAATCCACTAACCAAACCTCATTTGCTGTTATTTTTCCAAATAACATTTACCGTTTTAAACTTCATCCGTCATGTTCAATTTTTACAGCAGAAATCACCGCAGTAGAGACTGCTTTGAAAGAGATTTTAAATAGATCTCCCGGATCTTACGTGGTATACGTCGATTCTTTGAGCGTTTTACAGTCATTGAAGTCGATGCAACCTCATAGTCACCCGTTGATTTTTACTATTTTAGATATTTATGACAAACTTTGTGCTCGAGGTTTTACCATTTTATTTTCTTGGATACCAGTTCATGTTGGTATAGATGGTAACGAACAGGCTGACATGGCTGCTAAAATGGCTTCCACTCTTTTTCATACAACGGTACCTATAAATGATCTTAAAAAGTTTGTCAAGAACCTTTGCCATTCAAACTGGCAGAGTCAGTGGAATAATGAAATGCAGAACAAACTCCATGCAATTAAGCCTACAGTACAGGACTGGAAATCCTTTTAATAACAGGAAAAGGGATACTCTTTTAACGCGCCTGCGTATTGGTCATACGCGATTTACACATCGACATTTGCTTCTCGGTGAAGTGCCTCCTACGTGCCCGAACTGTGATTGCACCACATCCGTTTCCCACATTCTGATAGAATGTCCATTGTTCAATTTGCAACGTCAGCATTTCTTTCAGACGACTTCAGTTACCTTACCTGCACTGGTTGGTTTTACCCCGCACAATCAAGTTTTTTCATTTTTAAAATCCATTGGATTTTATCCTCGGATTTAGACTAGGTTTTGTTCTTCTACCATAATCATTGTATTTCTACCATTTGTAATAATTTGGGTATTTTTCACTGCTCTTTTAGACATCGCTTGTTTCAAATATGATTTTAGAATTTTACATTGACGTGAATATGACATTTGTCTGGCGCAGTATAGTCAACAAATGGCTCTTGCGCCAATAAACCAAAACCAAAACCAAACTTATGGATCAACACGGCCTTCGTATCTGGCACGACTGAATTATGTTCACCACCAGGCTTTAAGATTATGCTCAGGAGCCTTCCGTACCTCTCCAATTAAGAGTTTATATGTGGAAAATTTTGAGCCATCTTTGACTCACAGGAGACAAATGCTCTCTTTCTGTTTTTACTTTCGAGTTTTATCACATGAAAACCACCCATTAAGGGAAGCATTTTTGGATCTCAACATGGCAAGGCTGTTCAATAACCGTCCTTCATGTATTCCTCCTTTGGGATTGCGTATTCGAAAATTACTTCCAAACGATTTTCAGACTATCGCTATATACAATAGTAATTTATTTGGAACTCTCCCTTGGATTGTCAATTTTTCATTCCTTAATCCCTTTAAGAATCTATTGAAATCGGAAACTTATAGTGATATTTTCAAATCCATTTTTTATTCCCATAGACACCATTTCTCTGATTACTTGCCTATTTATACAGATGGCTCTAAATCTACTACTGCTGCTGGTTGTGCTTTCGTTTGCCAGGTTGGTTGGTTGGTTGTTTGGGGTTTAATGGCGCAAGAGCCATTTTTGGCTAAACTGCGCCAAACATATGATAGCTAAACAGGAACACGGTGTCATAAAAAAGGGCCTAAAAGTACTAAAAATATATATCTTCTTCATGATGTAAAATAATTGAAAGTAAGCAGCGTAAAAGTGAAGTCTAAGGTAAAATTCGTAGACAAGATAAAAGACGTCATGTTGAGTAAAAAGTTCAGAAATCAAAGCAACTTTTACAGTTTAAAAATGAAATTGCTTTATTAAAGCAGAAAGAAGCAAACTTTGAAAAACGTTGGGAAAAGAGGTAAAATTTAAAAACTACCGCTTCCGTGCAGTAGAGGGTGAAGGCAGAGTTGTAGGACAAACGTTTTGAGGTGTGTCCTGAAGGTCCTCAGACATATCATATTCCAGTGTGTCGCCTTCTGATGCTCTAGAAGAGCTCACCTCGGCATCGGCATCTGATTCTAGAGATTGTAAAACTTTTTTTTCTGGAGGGAAAGCAGCCATAGATTCTGACACAGAGCCAACAGAACAAACATGAGTGGATTTAGTACCACTGTTAATAACTGTGATATTATTTTGTTTGGTGACAGAATTGGAGGCTGCACTAGGTTCTTTGTCTGAGAGTGGTGGGGGTTTGTAACTTTGAGATATTTGGTCAGCAGTTATGTTATCCTGATTAATCGGATAATCTTTTTTGAATTTTTTCTTATAGGTGACAGCTTTGAAATCACAGAAGTCGGGTGGATCTTTGCAACGTTCTGGGACTTTGTATTGAAATGAAACTGTTTCTATCTGAGTGTTGATTGAAGAGAGTTTTAAAACAGGGTCAATAGATCTGGGACAGATTTCAGAAGGTGTATATGATGCTTTAAAGGGAACAGACGGTAAGATTGTAGGGAGGATTCGAGGACTTGTAGTTTCAGGTTTTTGCCTCACTGCACTAGCATAGCTGATTCCAGGAGCTGGTGTGCGAGACTTAACAAGTCGTCGGGCTTCGAGAAACGAGATCTTTTTTCACTTTTTCAGCAATTACTTTCTTTTTAAATTTCCACGCAGAGCATAAGCGGGAGAAGGAAGTGTGAGAACCCTTGCAATTTACACATTTTTCCGACTCTGTACAATTTGAGCTGTCGTGACCCGCTTCCGCACAACGGGCGCAAGTTAGAGTCCCGCGGCAGGAAGCTTTTGAATGGCCAAAACGCTGACATTTAAAGCATCGCAGGGGGTTAGGAATATAAGGCCTAACTGTCAACTTTATGTACCCTGCTCTAACAGACTCTGGTATTCTTGGGGAGTGAAAAGTAAGAATTAGATGTTTCGTGTCTATAAGTTGTCCATTCTTCCTGATTTTGATACGCTGCACCTGGGTAACTCCTTGTGGTTGAATTTTATTACCGTGTTCCTGCTTATCTACCATACGTTTGGCGCAGTTTAGCCAAAAATGGCTCTTGCGCCATTAAACCTCACACAACCAACCAACCAACCTTGTGGTTGAAATCCCTTAAGAATTTCCTCTATCGGAACATTCAACAGTTCTCCACACGATACAACATCCTTCGAGGAGTTGAGAGTTGCATGTGCACTAACAGCTACAGGGATGTTGTCTAGAGATTTAAGTTTAATAATGTGCTCGGCTTGCTTACGAGTTGCGACCTTTATAAGCAAGTCCCCAGAACGAATTTTTCTTGTAGATCTTGTGATGCCAAGATGTGCAGTTACTGCTCTTTCGACAAGAAATGGTGAAACTGTATGAAAGGACTCATTCGATGTCGTAGTTCGTTTTATAATGAAGAAGGTATCAAAAGGTTTATCAACTTGTTTAATATGATCAATATGCTGCCCACTGAAAGGAAATTTTTTTTCTTGCCCATACAAGATGCATTGAATGTTCAGGCCCCGACGGCGCCGCCCACCACCGAGCCCAACAAGGGAAGGCAGTAACCGGCTCTGGACTTTCCCAGCCTCAGCACTTACCTTGGCGCTAATCGGAACCTATACGCTCAGAGTCACCTCCAGGAACGTTGACTCACAGGTACTTATTATTCCAAGAACCTATCCCAATGTGTACATCATGCAATATACCTAATACTGTCGATCATATTTTAACCAAATGACCCAATTTTAACAGTCATCGCTTACATTTTTTTAATTCCAACTTTTTATATGTTAGAACTTTGCTGGGTGAGAAACATCAAACAAATTTGTTTGCTTTTCTTAGAACTATTGGTTTTATGTCACAAATTTAATTCACTGTGTTTTAAAAAAGAATTCTACAAAATGTTTTTAACCTTTTGTCTAGGAGACATTGCTAAACTAGTTTCTCATACTTTTCATTGTTTTACGGCTTACACTTTCACTTTCTGATTTAGTATTTTATCATGTGGCTATATTTTTACCTTCGGTATTGCGCAGCATAGCCAAACATGGCTTTTGTACCAATAAAATTAACTACTATCCTATCCTATCCAGGAACGTTGACCACCCTTAACGCCAAGTCCCAGAGAATGGCCCTTTCGCTTGATCCCTAGCAGACTAACCAGACGGTTAGGATACCAGCCGAATTGATACACCGGGGACCAACTGTGCACCACCCGTCTAAAGGGTCGCCACGCACGGCCAACACGTGGGGGTAATTTGCTGTCCATGAGAAGCAGGAAGCAAACAGAGTGGCAACAGCTTCTCATGGAGAGCTCCCTCGCCTACCCTCGAGGGAAGGAAGAAAGCAGAAACTCAAAAGGAAGGCAAAAACCTGATAGGAGATCAGACACTAGGGTACCTCGGGGTCGTGAAGCCCATCACATCTAGAGATGTGCCCCTGAGGGGTTCGTTTGCCGGAATGACATTGTAAGTCGCCGGCTTCATCCATTTTCCTCTATTTTCACACCCCTCAGGGGCTCACCTTCTTTAGGTGGGTACGGGTGTCCCAATCCCGAGGTGCCCAGGGATCTTTTCTTTTCCCAGGGGGTTTACTGTCTTTGGTAAACACGGGAATCGCGACCCCGGGGTACCCTAGCGATCCTTCTCTTATTTTCTTCTTAACTTCCATTTTGTTTTGTGTATTGTTATTCGTTCTTTTCGCATTGTTTTGAGTGTTTGGTTATGATTTTTTGTTGCAAACTAAAACCATGTGTTGGCCGTGCATGGCGACCCGTTAGGAGGAAAGTGGGATCCTGGGGTCCCTTTGCGTTCCCTTTGGCCTATGCTTCTCCGTAAGTCGGGTGGCAGGAGACTAGCCCGCTCCTGTCAATCGGCTGGTGGTTTGTTCTTTGGGAACAAGGACTTGCTGCTGTAGGGCTAGCGTTGCAGTTGCTGTAATGCTATATCCCGGTGCCACCTCCAAGGTAAGTACCGAGGCTGGAAATATCCAGAGCCGGCAACTGCCTTCCCTTGTAGGGCTCCATGGTGGGCGGGGGCGTACCGGGATGAACATATTTGTGTCTCTATGGGTTCCCTTAATATTGTTCCCGATGGAGAAGCGCGTCCATCAACCTCTCCTTTTAAGGAGAACATTGTAAATGAGAGATTTTTTGTATTGAGTCTAAAGGAAGGTTCATTTGTATCTGTTTCCCCAATCATAATCCACAAAACGATTCTAGCCATGGTTGGAGATGTGAAGACCATAAAAAAATGTAAAAATGGTAAACTGCTAATTGAAACTGCTAATGCGAAGCAAGCTGATTTGATAAAGAATTTAAAAAACATTGGTGAAAAGGAAGTTACCGTCGCTTCCCATTTATCTTTGAATCAATCAAAAGGAGTTATTTCGGAATCCGAATTTCAAAACGACACAGAAGCCGATATAATGGAATATTTGAAACACCAAAATGTTTCTGCAGTCAGAAGAATGTCAATCCGGAAAGATGGACAATATGTTCCAACCAAACATTTGATTTTGACATTCAATACACCTACCCTCCCAAAAAGTGTTCTTATTGCATATATAAATTGTCCCGTTCGTCCGTATATTCCAAACCCGTTACGCTGTTACAAATGCCAAAGGTTTGGACATTCTATTCAATCCTGCCGTGGAAAGCAAACCTGCGCTAAGTGTGCTGAAATTGGGCACGCTAGTGACACTTGTCAAGCCACCCCTCATTGCGCTAATTGCAAAGGAGATCATCCTGCTTATGCAAGATCATGCCCACGCTTTAAGGATGAAAAGGAAATCCAGGCTGTTAAAGTTAAGCAAAACGTGTCCTTTGGTGAAGCAAGAAAAATTGTTGCAGACAGAACTCCAAAAGTTGGAGTCTCTTATGCATCTCTGGCCAAACCTACTTTTATATGCACATGTGGACAGAAAACACCTTCTGTTAATATTACAGAAATCCGTCCTCAAAGCAGCCAACAATCAAGTAAAACTCCCATCAACAATTCGAAATCTAAGTCGCCCATTAGGAGTAACAATGTACAACACCCTAATATAGAAAATAAAATAAATACCCCAGTAAAACCAAATCAGCCCCCAAACCGATCTTGCATTCCAAAAATAAATCAAAATCCGGACGTTCAATCAAAAGTAACGAATTCTCAATCGAAATCTGTAGCACACAATAATAAATTTGATGAAAGCCCAGGACTATCTTCGCCTTCCACATCCGGCATAAAGCCAAAGAAGAAAAGTGATGAATTTGGAAAAGAAACAAAAGCTGCTAAAAAGGCTAGAATCTTGACACAGAGAAAGAAGGACCCAAAACTTAAGCAAGCGCTCAAAAAGCGTACATATTCTAAAAGTGACTTTTTAAATTTAGCTTCTAAAACAAATGAGGACGATGTTGATATGGTCAAAGGTTATCCTACTGATGAAAGTGACATACTTACCGATAACTCGGAAGACACTCTTCCTGCTTCCTCTTAATTTCTCTTTTCCTTTCTTAATGGCCATTAATCTCCTTTCATGGAATTGTCATGGTTTCCGCACTCATATTGATGATATTAAAAATATCATAAATAAATACCACCCAATTTGTATTGCTTTGCAGGAGACATATTTAACTCCCGAAAAGGACTTTAAAATCAAGAACTACAGCATTCTAAGGAAAGACAGCATACGACATGAACGAGCAGTGGGTGGAGTTGCACTATTATATTCGCAACGTTTTCCATCCAGACCCTTTCCTCTTAATACTCCTTTACAGGCCGTAGCCATTCAAATTGACGTAAAAGTGTTACTTACAATATGTGTAATTTATATTCCACCTAATATAATCATCAGCCAGAATGAGTTAAATGAACTTGGAAACCAACTCCCAGCACCATTTATTATTATGGGAGATTGGAACGGGCATAGTTCTCTTTGGGGAAGTCAAGATACGAACGCTCGTGGTCTTCAAATTGAGAAGTTTATTTCGGACCATAATTTATGTCTGTTAAATGATTCGACTCGCACATTCTTTCATGCACCATCAAGGTCATTTCACACTCTGGATCTTGCTATTTGTTCACCATCCATCTTGGCAAGATGGAACTTCAGGGTCGACGAGGATTTACACAACAGTGACCATTTTCCAATTATTTTATCCCACACTTCTAATAATTTGACAATTCCTAAACAGCCTCCTCATTTCATTTATGATCGAGCCAATTGGCAGGTATTTAAAGATCTTTCAGAATTAGCTCCTGATATCGTACACTTAGGGAACATTGATGCTGCGGTTGAGGCAGTTTCAAATTGCATTATAAGGGCCGCCGAGGCATCTATCCCAAAAACTTCGGGAAAAATTAAAAAATTAAGTAAGCCCTGGTGGAATGAGCGGTGCTCTGAAGCCAACAAAGCTCAAAAAAAGGCCTGGAACCGATTTCGACGGTATCCAACAACCATTAATTTCATAGCTTTCAAGCACGCGAAAGCGGTTGCTCGACGTGTAAGACGACAAAGCCAAAGAGAATCTTTTCGTAAGTATGTCAATTCCATTAAAGGCAACATTACCTCAAAAGAGTTGTGGCGAAAAGTGAGGAAGATTTTGGGAACAACAGACATGGGAAAATCATTGTCAGTTTTAAATTGTAATGGTCAAATTATATCTCATATAAAAGACATTGCTAACGTACTGGGAAAAACATTTGCAGAAGTGTCGAGCGATGAATTTTATCCTCAAGATTTTATTGTTTACAAAAGACAGGAAGAGAGAGTTATACTCAACTTCGAATCCTCTTCCAGTGAAATTTATAACACTGATTTCACTATTCACGAGCTTAGAAATGCTTTAAATAACTCGCATCCCACTTCTCCAGGGCCAGATAGAATACACTGCAAAATGCTGGAAAATCTAAGTGAAAACTCTTTATGTTTGATATTGGCTCTTTTTAACCGGATTTGGAACGGAAAAGCTTTCCCCACAGCCTGGAGAAAAGCTATAGTTGTTCCTATCCCTAAGGTTGGAAAAGATCCACAAAATCCTTCTAATTATAGACCGATTGCATTAACGAGCTGTTTATGTAAACTCATGGAAAGAATGGTGAATAAACGTTTGGTTTACATTTTGGAGAGGAAGAACATTCTTTCTAAATTTCAGAGTGGCTTCAGGTATGGTCGTAGTACCGAAGACAATGTTTTCCAGCTGGAAACAGCAATTCGAGACGCTTTCGTGACAAAGAAACATTTGATTTCGATATTTTTTGACATGGACAAAGCCTATGATAGGACATGGCGGCATGGGATTTTAAAAGATCTTTTTAACATTGGACTTCGTGGCAATCTGCCAATTTTTATTAAAAATTTTCTCAGAACGAGAACTTTTCGGGTTCGCGTTGGCGATATGTTTTCAGATGAGTTTTATCAACAGGAAGGCGTCCCCCAGGGGAGTGTCTTGAGTGTCACGTTATTTATTATTAAAATTAATGATATTATTAAGCAACTTTCTCCGTATGTACATGGTTCTCTCTATGTTGATGATTTTCAAATTCATTGTGCAGGGACAGACATGTCATTTGTTGTAAGGCAAATTCAAACTGCTATCGCCAGGATAAGTGAGTGGGCGGATAAAAACGGTTTTGTTTTCTCAGTCAATAAGACGAAATGTATGCATTTCTGTAGACGACGCGGCCTTCATCCAGACCCAGAAATTTTAATTAATGGTAATGTCATTCCTGTAGTTTCAGAGGAAAAGTTCCTAGGAGTTTTCCTCGATCGAAAACTTACATTCAGGCCACATGTTTCTAATCTCAAAAAGAAATGCAATAAGTCATTGGACCTTTTAAAAGTTCTTTCCAGTAAATCTTGGGGAGCTGATTACGATACTCTTTTAAAAATTTATAGAGCTTTAGTTTTGTCAAAACTAGATTACTGTAGCATGGTTTATGGTTCTGCTGCTAAGACAGTATTGCAATCCTTAGATAGTGTGCATCATCAAGGGCTTCGGCTTATTTCAGGAGCGTTTCGTACATCCCCTGTTCAGAGCTTGTATGTCATGACAGGCGAACTTCCTTTGCAACTTAGGCGCGAAAAACAATGTATTAAATATTATTTCAAAGTTAAAAGCAACCGCCGACACCCAATGTTCGATCGGATACTAAATCCAATTTTAGGTACACTCTATGCCAATAAACCTTCTTATATCCCACCATTTGGACATCGAATAAAGAAAATTTTAAGTTACCACAGAATTGAAAACATTATGCCATTGCCAGAGGAACAGCCCCCTCCTCCTTGGAGTAATTTTAATATATATCATATAGATGACTTGAATAATTTATTAAAGCAGGATACACCTCATTTTGTTTATTTACAGTTATTTTACCACCACAGACAATGTTACAGGGATTTTAAGACTGCTTATACAGACGGCTCAAAGGCAGGGAGTCATGTTGGTTCTGCTGCCGTTTTTAATAATTTGACAAAGTCTGAAAGGCTGCACAGTTATTGCAATGTTTTTACGTCTGAAATTTATGCTATTTTTATGGTTTTAGTCAAGATAAGCATTTGTAATGACAAAAAATGGATCATTTACACAGATTCACGAAGTTGTTTGGAGGCACTTTTGCATATTTCCAGACGAAGCCATCCACTTGTGAACAGAATATTTAACTTGTATACAAGCCTCCTGGAGAAAGGCTATAATATTTCATTTTGCTGGATTCCAGGACACATCGGGATAGTTGGAAATGAAAAAGCGGATATAGCTGCTAAAGAAGCCAGGCGAATTACATGGCCATATGTTCCACTTCCAGACATAGATGGTATTTTGAGATCTGAGGTTAGTAGATCTTGGCAAGAGATCTGGAATACTCAAGTGAACAATAAGCTCCATTATATTCAACCATCTGTCGGAGGTTTTAAACCTTGTAATTTTAACCGAAACCTTAATGTTAAACTAGTTAGGCTGCGCATTGGGCACACGTATTTTACACATCGTTATCTACTTCACTCGGAACCAGCCCCGATTTGTCAGACCTGTAATGCAAATTTTACGGTTCGACATATTTTATCCGAGTGTGAAATTTTTAATAATTGTAGAATCAAATGGTTTGGTAAAGCTCATCCTCAACTTCACGAGCTGTTGGGCGATCCCCCTCATTTTAATTTGTTCTCCTTTGTTGCTGAGATTGGCTTCATGACAGTAATCTAATTTATTTCTTCATTGGTCATTCTTTCCTTGAAACCATCTTAGTTTGTTCATAATACATTTTAACCTCACAATCACATCATTCATCATTACACATTGATTGGCGCAGCATGGCCCATCTGGGGCCCTTGTGCCATAAAACAATAACTCACTCACTCACTCACTCCTCTATTTTCACTTCTGAATTGACAGCAATATATATGGCATTGGAATACCTTTCTAATAAACAACCTATAAAAGCCATTATTTATACTGACTCCTTCAGTGTGTTGCAGGCTATGATTGGTGATAATAATTCTCGCAAGCTTGTCCAGGAAATTAAAAAATCGCGTTCTAATTTACATAGGAGAGGATTTAAAGTTTTGTTCTCATGGATTCCTGCCCACGTTGGCATAAGAGGTAATGAACAGGCAGATACCGCAGCTAAATCTGCTGTTGTGTATCGCTCTGAACCTCTCCCTTATGCCGGTATAAAGAGTGCATTACGCAATTGGATGCTCAATAATTGGCAAAATGATTGGAATCTGGAAGTTGATAACAAACTTCATGAAGTAAAACCTATTGTTACGCAATGGACCTCGTCCTTAAACCGGAAGTATGAAGTAACTTTGACTCGACTGCGCATTGGACACTCTCGTCTTACACACAAGTACTTATTGTTTGGAGAATCCCCACCAGTCTGCAGTAGATGTAATGTTCTTCTTACCATTCGTCACGTTTTAATCGATTGTTCTAGTTTTAACAGAATCCGTTTAAAATATTTTCAAAGTATTGATTTTAACTTGTCTTTCCTGCTTGGGGAGAAGCCTCATGCTAATTTATTCCTGTTCTTAAAGGGCATTGGTTTTTTTAATGACATATGAATTTTTAATTTTACCTTTACTTTACTAGTTCTTAGCAAAACTGTTGATTTGAAACTTTATTAACTGAAGACAAGATTTTGAACTGAAACCTTGTTTCAGCGCAGCTTATCCTTAAAAGGATCTTGCGCCAGGTATAATCACATCATCATCATCATCATCCATTTTTGTGCTATTTATGTGTTTGATATATACAGATTCTATTATAATCTAGATATACCATTTTTTTACATTATATCATTCTTGTTACCACGGGTAAAATAACAAAAGAATTTTTCAAGAAAAGAACGTTTCTATTTTTTTTTTCAGTTAAACCTTTTTGACAAATTTCTGAGTATACGAATACATGTGGAAAACAATGAAAAACTCATTCTCCTGAGAAGTTGATAACCACATCTTTGTGGGTTGAAGATCTAGAGAAGTATTATAGAATTCCTTTTTATCGCAGTTTTAGAATATAGGGAGTTTCTTCTAAGCCATTACGAAGGAAAGGATTTTCTCTTTAGTGGTCAATGATTCTAGAGAACCACAAAACGTCTTGTTATTCGCAGATTACGTCATACGAGTAACCTTCTACACGCAAAGTCAGTAGAAAATAACAATATTCTGTTGCCGACTTTCTTGTATTTTTATACAGGGTGCACATTAACCCTATAATGACGGCTTGGGCGGTTTCGGGCGCTCAGGTAATTTGCAATTAGTGACTAAGAAAATCGGTTTTGTGTGTTTGGCTATATTTGAGGATAAGCAGGAATTCAAAAACGAACGCTGTGATTTGTACCAACGGTGGAGAAATTTCACAAGTGAGTAGAGGGCCCATCTATATTTATAAAAGGCTAAATTCGATGCTAAAAAACGCAAGCAGAACCTTAGACCGTCTTTAAAGAGTTAAAGTCCCTTACCACCCTTTTAACTAGAGAATGGCTGCAGTTATCTTTATAAGAGAGGAGTCAAGGTATGGTAATGTGACTATGCGCTACTGGATGAAACCACTTACAGCGCCACCTGGTGGAAAACGGTGGAGTTAGCACTCTATCTCTAAAACGGTACGAAATAGAGGAAAAAAAAATGAATCACAAAGTTGTAGAGCCTCATCGATTTAGTACAAAAGGCACCTTATGGTCAGGAATGCTGAAAACAGAACGCTTAATGTGCATTTGTATGTTTGCGGCTTTCGAAACTGTGACGTCACGGAACTTGAACGAGAGGAGAAAAGTTTATCTTTCGGACGGAAAACTAGCCCGCAACGTGGCACAGTGGTGTCGCTTGTAATTTATAATCAAAAAGTCCGAAAATTTTAACTTATTTTTAATATAAGTGCTTGTAGCATATTTTAGTTTTACCCTTACAATAACAGCTTTCCCACTTCGGAGGGTATTTGTTTGCATTACTTGTTCAGAGGGTGAGGGTAAAACTGTTTTCACAGTTTTAGTTTGATGATGGAATGGGATTCAACAGAAATAAAGAGAATGTTGAATGAAGATAATCTACTTTTTCTAATTAGAGAGAAAGCAAATATGCCAAACGTACTTGCATTTGACATTCTCTTATTGGAAAGGAAAATCCGAAAATTTATTCTTAAGATAAGTAAGTAGTAATTCTTAAGATAAACTTATTCTTAAGATAAGTGCTTGCAGCATATTTTAGTTTTACCCTTACCATAACAGATTTAGTTTGATGGAGTGGGATTCAACAGAAATAAAGAGAACGTTGAATGAAGATAGTCTACTGAAGATTTCCAGTTACTTACTTTTATTAACTCTTTAAAGGGCTATTTTTTGTTAGTGGTATAATAAAATAACTTTGGAATTGCGATTTACTTAAGAAAATAAATCCATTTTGTGCATTGGATGACAATGCTTTTTCGCTAATTAATTTTATTAATTAATAATTAATTACCACGTAAAGACACTTCTTTATGTTTTTAGATAAGAAGTTAGAACATCTAGATTTTTTTTCCTCAAAAAAATGGCGAAACTCTACTCCAACCTTAAAAATTTCATTAAAAAATTGATGAATGGTGGGAAGTATATTTCCCACTGCCTTAGAAAGGGTTAATGCATTAATATGAGAGGAGATTCAGCATTCAAGAAGTTAATTGATAACAAACAAGTATTAGGAAGATACACAGAAGTAACGGAAAGGAGAATTATTTCTTTATTTATATTTATGGAATTTGTGAAATAAGTGCTGAAAAAAAGCATGATTTTTCAGGGAAATTTCAGATCTGTCTCTGTCAGAAAGTGCGTAACTACAAAAGTCCTGATTCTGAACTTGTTTTTAAGATTTGCGAAATCAATTCTACTTGGCTTCTGGGGAAGCTCTAGTGACTAATTAGATATGCGTTTTATTGTTTGTAACGCTGCGAGCTTTCCTCATTTATATCTTTATATTTTGCTTTTTAAAAACGCAGCAAAGTGCTTGATAATGAAGATAAAAACTTGATTTATCTTGAGGGCGGATGCCACAGCGTATTAAAAATGTTGTCCGGAGTTTGGCATAATCGAAATAGAAAAGAAAAACCTTACATAAACAATTGATTTTTTTCTTCAAAAATGAATAACAAAAAGAAAACAGCATTCGTTTTATATTCTAAAGCCATCAGAGACTTTGGATATCAAGTGGGTCTTATCTATAATCAATGAGTTTTTTTAACGATAACCAAAACGGATATCACGCAGGTGAAAAATAGAAATAATCTTTGAAAAATAATGCCATCGTTTTTTTTTATTTATAGAAAGGCTAACTGCTTTGGTAAGTTGCGAAAAACTTTCTTTATCTTTGTAACATCTATTCCTAGCTTCCAGACATATTCTGCCGATATGGTTAAGAAGAGAGTGTGAATTTATGAATAAATGCATATAAAACACGATTCAATATTAGAAATAAGAAATTCATTGGTGTTATTACTTCGCAGGGGGAATTTAGCTGTTTCTTTTTAGCAAGAAAGTCTATAAAGGTATAAGAAATATTATTCATAAAAGCAAGAAAATTTATGCTTCTAAACTAAATTTTGAAAATGTTTCTTAGAATCGTGTTAAAACAAACACTATTAATGTGCCCTTTTATCATTACTAACTATCCGCCTTCGGCGACCAGCTTGTTCGCCGGGAATATAATTTGAAATGAATATCTTATGCATATTTTGATATTCATGATTCCCTTAACAAAGCAATTTTAAGATTCTAATTCCGATAGACATTTTACCCGCCTTCTTTCCATAGCCTTGAACCTGCTCTGTTCCTTATCTACATGAACGTTACCAAGGGAGTCAAAGTAACTGTCCGTATCATTCCTTATACAAAATATTCATTTGATTTCAACAATAAAATGGCGCGCCATATTTTAGATCCAGCAGCATGTTAAGGTATCCGACTACGTACGGAGGCCTTTTTTTTAAATAATGATATTTGAAGCAAGATTTTTGTATTTTTATATAACATTTATGTTAAAACTTAATAAATCATGGAAAAAAGTGAAATGAATTCAATATATTTTTAAAAATATGAAAAAACTTTGACACTAAATTTGACCTTTTTTCAAACACCCTCGTTCAAAAAAATGATCAGAATGATAAATCCTTTAGCATATATAATCCTTCAACTATTGGATAGGTCCTGAAGCAAATGTTTTGCAATGTATCTAGAAACATGTAAATTATAAGAGTTTTAGTGTGAAATCATGAATTTTTAAAGAATTTTGTCCTTTTTTCAAACCTTAAAATATACATAACTTTTTAATGGAGCATTATTTCACTTATATTTTGGTTCATTACCTAGACAATATAATAAATAATATCTATGCTAAATTTGAGACGGATATTTTGAGTTGAATTTTAGTTATCGTGTTTGAAAAATGAAAATTTTGCAAAAAATCACATTTCGAGAAAAATGAGTTTAAGGTTTGTTTTTAATTTACAATGAGAAGAAAAAAGAATTTTTCTTCAATACTTCCCAGTTTCGTAGGCTAGTCCTTAGTTTTTGCCAGCTTAGCACATTTTTAAAAATTTTCTGATTGGAAATTTTTTTTACTCGTTTTCTTGAGCCTTATGTGTCATTATCGTTTTCTATCATTCAGCCGCCATCGATAGATTTGAATATTGTTTTTCAGTCAAATAACTTTATAATGCCTATTAGTTGATCTAGAGATACTTTTAGTGATTGATATTGATCATAAGTACAATTTATGTACTTTTCCTACGTTTATTATCAAAAATTACATCATTAACGGAGAATCAAGACACTGCAATGATTCAAAATTACCTAAATTTGCAACAATGTCATAGAAAACAAAGAAATTCACACTGAAAATCTTTCAAAATAATACCTGGTATATGTAAAATAGTATAAAACAAAAATAAACAATAAAATTTAAATATCTTAAGTAAAAACAATGAAAAATGCTTCTTTATCGTATTATTTACCACTCCATTTTCAACTGTCAAGTTCTAATAAAATGTCTCTAATTTCACTTCTGATCATCATAGATGTACAATAAAAACTGTTTTGAAAACTAAAAACAATAGGCTTTCAGATAAGACATTAAAAAATTATGATTTTCGGTCAAAAATGGGTTTTCGAACGTATGCGGATACCTTAATTGGCTGAAAACATGCTGATATAAAAATTTAAAACATAGCAATCAAAATCGTCCATCTTACTGGATTATTTCCCAATATACTTACTATATAGAGGACTTTCTTTAAGATTTTGCAGAAAAATTGATCAAATAGGAAAAGAAAGTAAAATCGAGTAGTAGCTTAGCTTTCAGCAATGGAAACACAAATATTTCTTTAAACAATGAAAATAGTTTGAATTACGTTACAACAATGAAAAGTATTGTTGTAAATTATACCAAAAAATGCTTTTAAAAATTGATTAAAATTTGAGAAATTTGTACATCAACTTAATTTATATCATTGAAAAGGTAGTACGTCAACTTAAGTGATATCATTTACACTTTCAGATGGTGTAAAAATTATATTTGTGCTGCAATATTTTCGGAAGTTATCTCGCAAAAAAACGCCAAACTTTCGCTGAATTTTTAATTAAAATTTCAAAAAAAGGGAGCCGAGATGCACACTTCCACCCTCCAAAGTGTATTTGTGCCAAATTTTGTAGCTTTGGGTCTAGCGGTCTGTCCTGTAGTGCGCCAGCACATAGACACACACATTCTCCTTTATTATTAGTAGAGATGTACAGTTGGTCCCAGGAAAATTAGAACATGATGAGTGATGCATTCATGATGAAAATTAGAGCATGAATTGTGCAGTATTAAGGAATATTTTGGGAAAATTCACGTTTGTATAAAAGGTATCTCCGCTATAAAAAAGACTGATTTCTTTAATTACGCCAATTTTAATAAAGAAAATAATACTGTTTTATGATTTTGGATATCGTCAACCTGAATATAGAGGCCGCGGTGGCCTAGTGATAAGGTTTCGACCTCGGGACCGGAGGGTCGCAGGTTCGAAACCCGATTCCACTGAAGATCAGCCGTGTATGGGGCCTGTTGCACGCTAAATCATACGTAGTGGCCAAACGTCCTCCCGTTGTGGCGCGGAAGTTTGGAGGGGGGGGGGGGCCGCGCGGGGGGGGCCCTCGTCATCTGACCGCGGTTCAAAATTACGAATTCCGTCCCTAAATAGCCCTCGTGTTGCTTCAAAACGGGACGTTAATATAACCTAACCTAACCTAACCAATTTGATTGGCGCAGTTTAGCCAAAAATGGCTCTTGCGCCATTAAACCCCAACCAACCAACCTGAATATAAAAAATTCGGCCAGAATTGAATGCTTTAAATTTTTCTATTTTGTGACTTAAATTTCCTTCTTATGCTGAAGATTAAATACAATAAAGGCACAGAACGGTTTCCATATAATTTCAAGATAATTTTATTCAGTATTAAGAACACAATTTAAACATTTTTCTGTCGAAAGTTAAAGCATTTAGCACAATAGTTTTTTCTTTAATGATAACTGAAATTTTACTGAGTCAGCAAGAAATTTGTCAGTTGTAAAGATCCTGAAAAAAAATGTGTAATTTACTAGATTCTTTTTCTTCGAAGCAGTAATTGAGTTTACTCATATTGCGGTCAAATTTTTTTTTTCAAAATAAACACTAGTTAAATATAATTTTAGATTAGTGATGTTTAAAGTTTTTTATGCTTTATTTTGGGTATAAAATTATATTTGCAAATCTACAGAACATGTGAATTTTATCGTCTATTTGCTGTTATATTTAATTATTTATAAAAAAATCTATTTAGAATATTCAATGTCACTGCTTTTATTTGTATAGAAGAAAGCGAAGCAGAATTCGACATTCCCCCCCCCCTCTTCTTGTTTAAACCTTGTCCTTATCTTGTAATTTTTTTGCAGCTATTGAGTTCTAAATATTTCAATCGTGCTATGAAGTACTAGAACTATTTGATTTCATTCATTTACTTTTTCGAAATTTCATTCAACTTATGGTTATAAATTTTATTACCGTCTGTACTGTGGTTTAAAAAATTTAAACGTTGTTAAAATTATACGTTAAAAATACATTCAACAAGCGTTTATGGCATGAAATAGAAGAACTATCTGGAGAAAATGTACCCCGAATATTTAACTGAATCGAAATACCAGAAGTCTAGCTTCATGGGTAGCATTGAAATTTTCAGACCTATTGGTGTGATGTGGAGGTTTGGAGAAGGGAATAAGACTCACACATGCATCGTCCATGTTATCAGATCATAGTTAAAAATTAGTAGGTTCTTCTGAAAATAGACCTCATGTAACTTCAAAACTGGATGTTAATCTAACTTTACTGAACTGAGTTACTTTTAGGCACAATGGGTTGTCGAAAGTGCTCGCAAAATATAGAGTAGAAAATTTATAAATAGGAAAGGTCTGAAATTTTTAAGCAAATTTTCATCTCATTGTTCTCATTTCTCTCTACTACTAAGGAAGGAGAATGTATATGTGTCTGTCTGTCTGTGTTGGCTCTCTATAGGACAGGCCGCTGGACTTAGAGCTACGATATTTGACACGAACATTCTTTGGATGGTGGGAATGTGCACCTCGGAGCCGTTTTTTAATTTTAAATTAAAATTTCAATTAATTAAAGCAGCATGGCCAAAAATGGCTTTTGCGCCATAAAAACCAACCCAAACCAAACCAATTAATTAAAAATTAAGCGAAATCTTGGCGTTTTTGCTTAACTTTCGAAAATATTACAGCACAAGAATCATTTTTATGCCATCTCAAAGTTCAAAACTTTATCTTACCAATGATATCAATTTAGCTGCGTAAATTTTTTCTCTAATTTTAATAACCTACTAGCTACGTGACCCGGCGTTGCACGGGTTATCTCGAATAATGCGTCATTCCTTGACGGAGAGAAAAAGTGAGGTCATGTGACACATGCCCAACATTCTCTCCTAAATAAATAAGGAGAAAAGAGCAGTTCAATCATTCCGTCGGCGTAAAGGCTTCAAAATATACTTTTAAAAAATCGCAAAAATAATCTTTATTTTGTAAAATTACGATTCCGGAATTATTTTTTGTCTGACTTTAGTACGGAAGGAATAAGATAACCCAGCGTTGATCGGAATCCGTATTTTTTCATATGCCCGCCTCCAGTTTATATGCACACGAAGCAAGATGCACTGAGTACATGAAATCTAAAAGTGAAACCTCATAGAAAACAATAGTTTTAGTAAAAACCCTATATGAGCGATTTAATTTTCCCTGTTTCTTTATATCAATTACCAAAACCCACACAAAACTCTATCCACATTGACTTGTTGCATTGTTCAGGTTTCCATATTGCAACAATACATTTTTTTTTATTTCTGTCAGCGTCACTTTTTTACTGTTGTTGTAACAATGTTCTTTAAAGTAAACGACTTCAACAATAAAATAAGTTTTGAATTGCGCTGTAAAAATGAAAAGTATTGTTATAAAATATACGAAACAATGAAAAGTATTGTTGTCAATTAGTTTTTAATTAATATCTTTTTCACTAATTGTAATTTCGAAATTTAAATGGCCGAAATGGATTCCTTGAATTATTCCCCATCTTTTGATACTTTCCGCGCGCTTCTCCGTTCGGCGGTTCGTGAGAAGATAGAGGGACATACATACATACATACATACGTTTGTTTACCTTCGAATTTTAATAGAGTAGATTAAATATATTTTTTGGCATAATTTAACAATGATTTTCATTGTTGCAACGCAATTCAAACCGTTTTCATTGTTTAAACATATATTTAATTGCGTATTTCTCTTTGATTGTTGAAAGCTAAGGTAGTATCCTAATATATTTTTAGATTTTTCTGTCACTCATATTTTAATTGAATGTCCCTCTTTTAAATCTCATCGTGAGTACCATTTTAATTCACCGTCTCTAACCTTGCAGGACTTGGTGGGTGAGAAATACCATCCAAATATTTTTAATTTTTTAAAGACCATTGGGTTTTTTATGAGCATTTAGTCCTTTTAGCTTGTTTTTTTTTGCTTTTTTACATCTGGATCATTTCAACCAATTTCCTTTTCACATTTCCATTGAATTTTAAAATTTTAGTACCACTGTGTTGAATTTTACCATTTGATTGGCGCAGTTTAGCCAAAAATGGCTCTTGCGCCATTAAACCCCAACCAACCAACCTAATATATTTTACTTTCGTATTTTAATTCATCAAAATCCGGTAAACTAAATGATTATGGCTGTCATGTTTTCTTTCTTTTTCAGCATATTTTAACAAACAGCACACATGCCGCTGGCTATGAAATGTGTTGGGACATTTTAATGTCGAAATCAAATGCATACTTTGCAATAGGAATAAGAAAGTGAAGATGGCGCTGAAAACATGCAATTAGATGTTACATGACATGGTCAGTTATTTGACTCCAATAGGGACATTTATATAGACAATGAACAGAACAGGTGCAAAGCCACTAAAAGAACATGGATGAAATATCTCCTACAATCTGCTTACGCTGATAGGGAAACCATAAGTATAAAATGATGCAAGATTCAATTGAAATCATACTCCCGGCAAATAAGCTGGTCGCCTAAGGCGGCTAGTGTTCAATAAATGTATCTCGCCCCTTAAATTTTAACTTTTGTTTCATTTTTTAAATTTAGTTGGGATAAAAGTTAAGAATATGTTTTAGAACGACAGCGCATTCTCATGGTAGTCCAATTCTAATTTATATTAGCGTTTCGTAGACAATATTTCATTCGTATCAACTTTCCCCATTCTTAATACATAACCTTTCGCCCTAGTTATCCTATTTCCATCCTTACTACTTAATGTTCCATCCTTATTTCCATTAATAATACGGAAGTGAAAGTGTTTTCAAATAATCACTTGTACCAGTAGCACATTCCACGGCACTCTTCATAAATTCAATACTAAGAAGATCTATCCTTTTTTTTAATATACAGGGTATTGTATTTATTAATAGACATATTTAATTTTTTTATATTCATATTTTGTTGTATGAAAGGGTATCCATAAATTTATTATGTAATTTTATATTTGTAGTGATATTACAGAATTATTCCTATAAAAAGAATTACTAGCCTTATGCAGCTAATTCATATTCTCTTAGGAATTAAGATCTGACAAATATAACTAAGAAATTACTTCTTTTTGAGAACCATAGCTGATTCATCGCTTCTCTAAAAAAGAATGTAAAGTATGCTTTTTTTCTTAACTACCTTTCATCCACTTGAGTATGGAATTCCTGTATGGTGCTTGTTTATTGCACTAGTTTCTAAACCTTATTTTTCACTAGCAGTATGCCCCCTCAGGGGCACATCTTCTTTAGGTGTGACGGGCATCACGACCCCGAGGTACCCTAGTGTCTGATCTCCTTTCTAGTTTTGCCTCCCTTTTTGAGTTTTTGCTTTTTCCTTCCTTCCCTCGAGGGTAGGCGAGGGAGCTCTCCATGAGAAGCTCTTGCCGCTCTGTTTGCTTCCTGCTTCTCACGGACAGCAAATTACCCCCACGTGTTGGCCGTGCGTGGCGACCCATTAGACGGGTGGTACATTTCGGTCCCCGGTGTATCAATCGGCTGGTATCCCAGTCGCATGGCTGGTCTGCTTAAGGGGATCAAGCGAAGGGGTCACTCCTTGGGCTTGGCGTTAAGGGTGGTCACTGTCCCCGGGGGTGACTCTCAGCGTATAGGCTCCGGTTAGCACCATGGTAAGCGCCGAGGCTGGAAATATCCAGAGCCGGTGGCTGCCATCCCTTGTTGGGCTCCATGGTGGGCGGTGCCGCCGGGCCTGAATATTTACCATTGTCGTATAAGAAAAAAAAATCTGGTCCCTTCAGTGGGCAACGAATCGATTCATCTTTTAAGCGACAGAGTTTTCCGACGTTTTTCGTAATTTTGCGAATTTCTTCTAAAAATGAAACTTTCCATGGTGTATCGCCTTTCTTGGTTGAAAAGGCAATCACAAGTAGCGTAGGCGATGTAAAAGCAACTAAAAAAACTTCGGTCAGGTGATCTTCTCGTCGAAGTGGAATCCCCGAAGAAAGCCAAAGAGATATCAAAATTAAAATCATTGTCAACAATTCCAGTTACAGTCAAACCCCATGCCACATTGAACTCATCCAAGGGAGTTATTTCCTGCGGTGAGTTACTCAATGAATCAGAAGAAAAGATAACTGAAGAACTAAAAAGTCAAGGAGTGATCCATGTGCGTCGTATTACGATACGGAGAGATGGCCAACTCCTCAACACCAAGCATCTGATACTAACTTTCGACTCCAACAAGTTACCTGAAAATATTAAGGCAGGATATATGCGCCTTTCTGTTAGGACATATATACCAAACCCACTCCGCTGCTTCAAGTGCCAACGTTTCGGACATTCGAAAACTTCTTGCCGCGGGACACTGACTTGCGCCCGTTGTGCAGAAGTCGGACATGAAAGCACTGATTGCACCCGAACAGAAAAGTGTGTGAACTGCAAGGGGGAGCACACTTCGTTTTCTCGAAACTGTTTTGCCTGGAAACAGGAAAAAGAAATTATATCCACAAAAATAAAAAAAAAACAAATCTCATATCAAGAAGCCAGAAAACTTGTGAAATCCCAGACGCCTACACCCGGAAATAGTTACGTTTCTGCGGTGAAAAAATCCACCGCTCCATCTACCCAAACCAACCAAGATATATCTGCTGATTCTACTTCTAAACAGTCCGTCCCTATACCAAGAACACCTCCTGCAATAACCAACCTGTCAAATCCTTCTATTCCATCTGTTGCTCCGTTATGTGAAAACAGTTCTGCTTCACCCGACTTAACTGATTTTAAACTTGTTTCGAAAAGAAAAAAGCTGAAGAAAGACTCTCCTTCTAAAACAAACAGCATCTCCACAGCAGAAAAGATTTCAAAATTTTACACGACCTCTTCTCCTAAAGTTACTAACCCTATTCCGACAAAGGATAACATCTGTAGTCATAAATCTACATTTAAACCTTTAGAAACCACCAAACGTACTACTGTTGACATTGATCTTTTACCTATGACTGTTCTTCCTCCATTGGAAAAAAGAATCTTACAAACTCGGGAATCTGATGCCGATGCCGAGATGAGCTCCTCCTCTTTATCAGAGGAGGATGCCTTGGAGTACAACATGTCGGAGGACTTGGAAGACTCACCTGCAGTTATCAGTCTTCCACCCCCTTCCAAACCTGAAAAGGCAAACAAATATAAAAACAGGTAGCATTATTGCTTCTGTTTTACAACTGATCCATCAGGCATCCAGACAGGTAGCATTATTGAATCGTTTGCTTTAAAAAAAAATATTTTGTTAACAATTGACCTGCACTGAATTGTTTTTTATAAACTAACTTGCTTTGCTCTTTCGTATTTTAAACATTTTCTCTGTATAGATTTCGTCCTTGTACTTTTATTTGGTCTTTGCCCACCATGTGATATTTCAGACATATTTTACATTTGATACATTTTTAAACTTTCATTTTTCATCTCTTTTCATCAATCATCTATCCATTTTTGTTAACATGATTTTATCTTTACATATGCAACTATGAATTTCAAATTTATTTTAGAATTTTATCTACCTCTTTTATATGTAACACCATATATTTTCTTACCGTGTTCCTGCTTATCTACCATACGTTTGGCGCAGTTTAGCCAAAAATGGCTCTTGCGCCATTAAATCCCAACCAACCACTAGCAGTATGCGCACGGCGTTGCCCGTGGAATTAGGACTTCAACAAAATGAAAAAAAAGCCCGCCCACAATGACACGAAAAAGTTTTGAAATCAAAATCAAAACAAAAGATACAAATTAATGGTTTTCCCGCTTATTTTTCTTCTCGATAATGACATTTGACAGTAAAGAGTAAAAAATAAACCGATATTTTCGAAAAAGTTTTTTTTTTAGGATTTAAAAGATTGATTCCTATAAACCAGGTAAAATGTTAAAGAATGAAATCTTAAACGATTTCAAATGGAACAATACGCCTCAAAAGATGCAGACAAACATAATTTCTATAGTATTTAAATATATCCAAAATTAATCAAAGAAGAAAAGAAAAAGAGAGATAAAATCTTTCACTTCAGATTTAAACTTTTAAGCCATATTATGTAAATAGCTCCTTGAAATCATATTTCATTTTTCTAGTCTCTCTAACTAAAGATATCAGCCGTTTGATTTCATTTGATTTGAAAGAGGGTTTTTTTGGGATTTTCAGATACAAAGGCTAATACTCCCTATCCATTCCAAAGTTCTTTTCAATCCGTAATCAAAAAAGAAGGAAAAATTTCCATCATTGGTCTAGAACTAGAGCCGATTTGATTCGGTCAAGACAAAAAAAAAAAAAATGGCGTCCTCCTAGAAGGGCTTCCAAATTCTTTTTTTTCATATCAGTCGTATACTCAACTGTCAAACACTATCAAAACAAAAAAATTAAAAGAATTATCTGTCGACGCGAAGCAAAGGGATTATGTCGTCGCGTGATTTCGACGAAATGCATGTTGGGAAAATACGTCACGCGACCTTGATTAGAACCGATTGAAGAACCGTAAAGAGAATTTTTAGGCGAAAATTCTTTAACACTTCAGAAAAAAAAAATTAAAATTCAACCAACTGTTCAATTTTAACCATTCTTGTCTTAAATCACGCAGAAACGTTAGGTTTATTACTTCAACAAATTTCAAATTGATAACAAAATTAGAACGGCGGATGCAAGAAATTGAAATTCCAAATAAAGTTTATTAGGTTTGACCGACTATTTTTTTTTTTTTCAAAATTCAGTAAATTACGTTAGAAATTCAAAAATAACTTCATTAGAACGGTAATCGCATTAGTAAGGGATTCCGAGACTACCACTTTTGGATGATTTTACACCGGAAAGGGGTGTCAGGCAATGACTCATATGAGCGCATTTCCGGAGTTCTTTGTTAGATCACGCTCAGTAAAATGTAAACATCACCATTGCATTCTTCACTTTCCTCCTATTTTGAGCGGAGCGTTTCCGAATCCATTGCTAAACAATAAAGTGTTTGGGAGCCAACTGTAGTTGTTACAAAATAAACGAAAGAGATAAGGTTTTTACGATGTATCTGCTAACTTGGATGTTTTTTTTATTTCCTTGCATCTTCAGAATTTTTTATTTAAAAGTTTATTCACTATATTAGTTTCAACTCTTTCAATGTAAAGTTAATCATACTAATAATACCATATCAAAAAATATGAATGGGAAGGATTAATTATATTTTAATATAATAGATAATAATTTAAAAGATAAAAAAATTTAAATATTTTAAAAAATTAATTTAAATATTTTAAAAAATTAATTTAAGTATTTTAAAAGATTTAAAAGTATTTGCTGAAGCATACAACTCAAGAATGAAAAACAACCAAAACTTCTGGTTACCGTATAATATTTTGTTGCTTAACAAGCAATACCACCTATTTCAATATTTTGAAATTTCAAAGAGAAGGATTCAAATGAGTTTTTCGCAACAAATAATGAATATTTCTGAATTTTTTTTCATGTCTGGTTCGAACATGTAGTCTCATGTTCACAGTAAGTCTTAAAAACATTAATAAATATTCGTTATTGGTTGCGAAAAATTCATTTGAAACTTTCTCTTTGAAATTTCAAAAAATTGAGATAGGTGGTGTTGCCTGTTAAGCGACGTTTTTCTATATTACTACATCTCTACTAGCCAATGCATCTTTTTCAATAATTTCGACGCTCGAACTTTTGGATTAGAAACAATAAATAATTCCGCAGTCAAGCAAAGAGAGAAATATATTTTTATGAAAAATGATTCTAGCAGAACCTCCGACCCTTTTCCCCTTTAGAATGAATGAAGATAGAAAGAGCTGTGATGCATTTCGGATAAGTGTTTCGTTTACCAGTTATCAAGATACACTTCCCATCTTAGAAATGATACAAATAAATCATACCCCCTACATTATAAGAATGATCGAAATGTATTATAAAGAATGGAAGAATGTCATAAATGTATCACCAGAAACTAGAGGAATATATCATGTCTGCAAAGTACCTTTGCATTTGCAAGTATATAATCAAAGTTTCTCGCATAAATCAATAATATAAAGCACGTGCTCTGATTCTTCAGAAAAAAGAGTAGGGATAAAGAGATATTTATAGATAATGAAGATTTCTCAATGAATCGCAGCATCATTAGTTAGCTTAAATTTTAATTTTAGCCACTTCCTTAATCCTTATTTCTTAATGGTATTATTTTAGTTTTTTAAATGTAACCAAATATAGCTTACACTTAATAATCAAAATACATCAATTGACGTGTCTTGTTTCTTTAGTAGGAATTTCTAGACCTTGTGTGTGTGGTGATTAGCTAGAAAACAAGTATTATTTATCATTAGCAGAATATTTTAACTTTGTAATATTAATACTTTTAGAAAAAAATATCAAGTAATTAGTATCTCTAAAAATGTCGCATCGGAAGCCTTTTTTTTGTGATTTTAAAGATTGGTTTGTACGGCAAGTCTGTTGGCTAATTACTGCTAAAAATACATTTAAACTTGTTGGTTGGAAATTTTTCAAATGATATAGTAATTAAAGTTCCTTTCTGGGAAAACTTAAATGTTTACCGAGAAAAAGTTATTATCGGACTAGACAGCAATTTGTAAAGAATTAACATTGTTTTTGATTTTACGTTCAATGATTAACATTATAATTTATTCGATATAGACGACAATAGAAACAAATTGAATTGTTTTGGTTAGTTTTGAATTCATTAAAATGTCGACATCTCTTTCAGCCAAAAAGTGTTTCCTTTTGTACTAGAGACTGAAAAAAAACCCTTATATCAAGATAGGAAAACTATGTTGAATATTTCTCGAAATTTCCTGAAATTTTTTTTATTTACATAAAGTGGAAAGCATATACGTTATAAAGCCACTGAGAGAGAGGGAACTTGTGAATGGATGTAGCAAGAGATATTAAAAGTGATGACTACACATAGGAAGTTGACTATGTGATATGTAGTGAGATTATCTACAACAGCTCTAGAAGCTATAATATGGAATTAGGATCCTGATTTGAAAACTATTACAGAAATAGGCGGGAATCAATTGGAAAGCTCTTCAACATCGTCGTTTAATAGGAAATATGCAGTACGTAAATTTTTCGGTCCTGCAGGAACAAGGCCCCTCAGGGGCACATCTTCTTTAGATGTGACGGGCTTCACGACCCCGAGGTACCCTAGTGTCTGCTCTCCTTTCGAGTTTTTGCCTTCCTTTTGAGTTTCTGCTTTTTTTCCTTCCCTCGAGGGTAGGCGAGGGAGCTCTCCATGAGAAGCAGTTGCCGCTCTGTTTGCTTCTTGCTTCTCATAGACAGCAATATACCCCCACGTGTTGGCCGTGCGTGGCATCCCATTAGACGGGTGGTACATTTCGGTCCCCGGTGTATCAATCGGCCGGTATCCCAGACACTTGGCTGGTCTGCTCAAGGGGATCAAGCGAAAGGGTCATTCTCTGGGGCTTGGCGTTAAGGGTGGTCAACGTTCCTGGAGATGACTCTGAGCGTATAGGTCCCGGCTAGCACCAAGGTAAGTACTGAGGCTGGGATTTCCCAGAGCCAGCTACTGCCTTCCCTTGTTGGGCTCCGTGGTGGGCGGTGCCGTCGGGTCCTGAATACCATTTCTACTTTGCATGGGTCCTCTAAAGAATCCTCCCTTCAGTGGGCAATCGTCTGACCAAAACTTTGAAAAATTCTTCATCATTAAGCGTATTTCAGAACACAGTGAAAATTTTGGAAATGTCTCTCCCTTTCTTGTCGAGAAGGCCATCACAGGCAGTGTTGGCATTGTGACATCAACTAAATTAATGCGTTCAGGTGACTTGCTCGTCGAGGTTGCTTCTCGCCAGCAAGCACTCCAAATCAAGAAATTACAGTCCCTTTCAACACTATCCGTATCTGTGAAGTCACACGAGACCCTTAACACCTCTAAAGGCGTCATTACATGTGGAAGGCTCCTCAATCTCCCCATTGAGGAAATCACACGGGAATTAAGTGGTCAAGGTGTCAAAGATGTGAGGCGCATTAACATTCGTCGAGATGGTGAACTTGTGCCTACCAAACATTTCATATTGACGTTCAACACACCTCGATTGCCGGAATATATAAAGGCTGGATACGTTCGCTGTTCCGTAAGGCCGTATATTCCCAATCCATTAAGGTGTTTCAAGTGCCAGCGTTTTGGCCACTCCAAAACCAACTGCCGCGGGACACTTACTTGCGCCCGTTGTGCAGCAGCTGGCCACGAGAGCACTGGATGCAAGGCCAATGAAAAATGTGTGAATTGTCAGGGTGAGCACACTTCTTTCTCTCGCTCCTGTCCTAAATGGAAAGTAGAGAAAGAAGTTGTTGCTATCAAATTTAAAAATAACATCACATTCCTTGAAGCTCGACGAATAGCCAGAGCACAGTCAGCACCTGAAGGTGGGAGCTACGCTTTTACGTGGAAAAAAGCCACCCCGCCTACCAGACCACATATTGTCCTCACTGTCACCATTTGGTCACTATGTCCAATCCCGTCCCTTCTACTTCAAACTCTACTGACCCTGTACCAATGGCTCTTGCGCCATTAAACCCCACACAACCAACCAACCAACCAACTGACCCTGTACCAATAGCATCCTCATCTCGCAATACCAATAAAAACATTTCACTTCAACCTAGTTCTGAAACCTCTGCAGGCACAGCTTCACAAAACGCATCTGAATTTACCATAGTAAAATTAAAGAAAAAATCTAAAATATCCTCTAAAAATCAATCTGCAAACAATAACCAAATCACAACCAACACTGTCTCCAAATTCTGGAAAACATTGCCAAACAACGCTCATTCTTCTAGTTCAGGTAATGCGCACCATAAAAACAAAAATAAAACTGATAAAAATAAAACATCCTCTGCCAAAACGGTCCATTCGACCTCTGATGCAAGTGATGGAAACTCCTCGGACACTGACTCTGATTTAACTGTCACCAGTGCTCCTGAGGTATCTAGTGCACACAAAAGCAAGGCACGATCCAAATCTGAACAGTCACAAAAGCTTAAACAAGCCAAACGTGGACTGTCTCAGAAGGATCTCCCTGCCAAATTAAAAAAATCTGCCCATCAAAATTCAGTATCTCTGGGACTAGCTGATAGGGGTATAGTCCACAAGGATTTGCCATCCATTTTTGTTGGTGTACCCCAAGTCCCCGATCTCAAACTTCATCCATCAGATGAGGATGAAGATTTACAGATGAATTGTGATGCGTCGGAAACTTCACCTTGTGTTCCTACTTCTAATCCTCCAACACTCTCATAATGGGTACTTTCCTTTCATGGAACTGTCGCGGCATTCGGTCCAAATTACAGGACCTTAAAGGTTTAATTAACGTTTTTACTCCTGTTTGCATTGGACTGCAAGAAACCTTCTTGTCGTCCAATAACCCTCTCAAGCTACGTGGCTATAACAGTGTTAGGAAGGAAGCTGCCACTGGAAGTAATCACTCTGGCGGTGTTTGCATCCTTACCTCAAACATGTATCCTAGCACACCTCTCTCTTTACACACTTCCTTGCAGGCTGTGGCTGTTCAAGTTCATGCTCGAAATTTGGTTACAGTCTGCTGCGTTTATTTGCCACCTCACGATGTAGTTAGTCAACAGGATCTCGAAACCTTAGTGGACCAGCTTCCTACACCATTTATCCTGCTGGGCGATTTCAATGGACATAGTACTTTGTGGGGTTCGGATGTCACCAATTCTCGTGGGCGACAGATAGAACGGTTAATTTCCAATAACTGTCTCTGTCTGCTCAATAATGATGAGAAAACGTACTTCCACGAACCCACACGCACCTTCCACAGTCTCGATCTGGCCATTTGTTCCCCTACACTTCTGCCATTGCTGCATTTCACCGTCGGAAGTGATCTCTGCAACAGTGATCACTTTCCCATAATAGTCTCCTATGCTGATAGTGGTGGTGCGATTCAATATCCACCACGGTATCTATTCCAGCGGGCAGACTGGGGTAGATTCATGCAATTGGCAGATATCACTGAGTCTATGGTCAGTACTGCAGACATTACGGAAGCAGTACAAAATGTTGTCAATTGTTTAAGAAACGCCGCAGACAATACTATACCCAAGTGTTCCCCACGTCTCAGGAAATTCCGTAGACCGTGGTGGAACGAAGCTTGCCGTGACAGTCGTAGGGAAGAAAAGAGACTCTGGAACATTTTTAGGAGGTATCCGACGACAGAAAATCATGTCGCTTTTAAGCGTGCCAAAGCTCTTGCTCGTCGCATACGCCGTCGTAGTCAGAGGGAATTTTGGATTAATTTTGTTTCTTCAATCACATCATCCACTTCTAGTAAACAATTGTGGCAAAGGGTTAAGGCTGCTAATGGCATATATCATGAATTTTCAATTCCTGTTTTAAACACAGGAAATGTGACTCATTCCGACCCATTAGACATAGCCAATACTCTCGGGCACGCATTTGCACAAGTTTCCGCAACCAATTCTTATAGCCCTGACTTTGTGGCGATTAAGAATCGCTCGGAGCGAACACCTTTGCGTTTTACAGCCCGCCATACCCTTCCATATAATTCTGAGTTCAGGATGTTTGAGTTGGAAACCGCCTTATCTCGGGCACATGACACCAGTCCCGGTCCAGATGGAATCACATATAATATGCTTCGCCATTTGAATACCACTTCCCTTTCCCATCTGTTATTTTTATTTAACAGGATTTGGACTGAGCAGAAGTACCCTTCACAATGGCATGAAGCTACTGTGATTCCTATCTTAAAACCTGGCAAAGATCCATCCAATCCTCTGCACTACAGGCCAATTGCTCTCACGAGCTGCCTATGCAAGACTTTTGAACGAATGGTCAATGTTCGTCTGGTCTTTGAATTAGAGAAACAAGGATGTACCTCTCCGTTGCAGAGTGGTTTCCGCAGAGGTCGGTCAACCTTTGACAACCTCGTCTTACTAGAAACCCAAATTCGCAACGCATTTGTCAAAAGGAACCATCTTGTCTCTATATTCTTTGATATAGAAAAAGCATATGACCGTGCATGGCGCTATGGCATACTTTCAACACTTTTTAACTTTGGTTTTAGGGGAAACTTACCCATTTTTTTAAAAAACTTTTTATCTTACCGGACCTTTCGAGTTCGTATGGGGAACTTTTACTCTGATCATTTTATTCAAGCTGAGGGTGTTCCTCAAGGAAGCGTCCTCAGTGTAACCCTTTTTATCATTCATCTTAGTCAGATTCTCAATCATTTGCCATCTTCTGTTCATGGAAGTCTCTATGTTGATGACCTTCAAATATCTTGCCACGGCAGCAACATGCGTTTAATAGAGCGGCAACTGCAAAATGCAGTTAACAAGCTAGTAGCTTGGTGTGACAATAATGGACACGCCATCTCTCCCGAGAAAAGTCGGTGCGTCCATTTTTGCAGGAAACGAAACCTTCACCTAGATCCTGTAATTTATATACGAAACTTTGCAATTCCTGTTGTTAACGATATACGGTTTTTGGGAGTCATTTTCGATCGGAAACTCACCTTCCTTCCGCATGTTCTACATTTACGGAAGAAGTGTGAAAGATCTTTGAATATTCTGAAGGTTCTCTCCAAAACATCATGGGGTGCCGATCGAGCCTCCCTACTCCGTATTTACCAAGCAGTGATTCTCTCCCGTATCGATTACGGATGTATGGTGTATGGTTCCGCTCGTCCTACTGTCTTGAGGCGACTGGATCCAATCCATCACTCTGCTTTACGGATCTGCACTGGAGCCTTTCGTACTTCCCCAGTGGAGAGCCTGTACATTATTTCCCACCAACTACCGCTTGATTCAAGGCGACAAAAAATTTCCGCTTTGTACTCCTTTCGAGCGCAGTCTGTTCGGAAGCACCCCCTAAATCGCTTATCACTACCAGCTGGTCTTCGTAGACTCTATGCTGCTCGTCCATCTCACATTCTGCCCCTTTGTGAGAGAACCAAAATGTTTCTGCATGACTCGGACTTAAGTAATGTTTCCGTTCAGTTCTCTGATTTCTTTACATTTCCACCCTGGGATATTCCACAATTTTCATTTTTGAATCCATTTTCAGGATTTGATAAATCCTCAACTGCCCCGGTTACTTTTCAACAACTTTTTCATCACCATCGCTGTCAGTATTCCTCTTTCGTCCCAATTTTTACAGACGGATCGAAATCAGATGGACATGTTGGTTGTGGTGTAGTTTTTCCATCTGATACACTGAGTTGCCGTCTGCATAATTGTTGCTCTGTTTTTACTGCTGAGTTAGTGGCAATTTTCTGTGCTCTCCAGGAAATTTCGCCTTCTAATCAGCGCAACTTTATTCTTTATTCTGATAGCATGAGTGCTTTGGAAACTCTATCTCATTATGACAACCGAATACATCCGGTTGCTTTGGAAATATTATCGGTTTTGCAGTTTCTTCGAAATAAAGGTTTTAATATTATTTTCTGTTGGGTTCCGAGTCATGTGGGCATTTCTGGTAATGAAACAGCGGATGTTATTGCAAGATTTGCCTCTGACCTTCTTCCAAGAGCACTTCCTTACTGCGATATTAAAAAGTTCTTAGTTTCTCATCTCCTTTCTGTTTGGCAGCAGAAATGGAATCTTTTAACTCGTAACAAACTTTATTCCGTCAAACCATCAATTGGTTTGTGGCCTGCCCTTCTTATGCGAGAGTTTGATGTCAAATTAACTCGCCTCCGTATAGGGCATACTCGCTTTACGCACAGACATCTCTTCTTGGGCCAGAGGGCACCAAGGTGTCCTACTTGTCACACTGATTTTACTGTTAATCATATTTTAGTTGAATGTCCTTCTTTTAAACGTCATCGTGAGTATCATTTTAATTCATCATCTGTAACCTTGCAAGACTTGGTGGGTGAGACATACCATCCAAATATTTTTAATTTTTTAAAGACCATTGGGTTTTTTATGAGCATTTAGTCCTTTTAATTTGTTAGCTTTCTTTCAAACAATTTCCTTTTCACATTTTCACTGAATTTTAAATTTTTGGTACCATTGTGTTGATTTTTAACATTTGATTGGCGCAGTTTAGCCAAAAATGGCTCTTGCGCCATTAAACCCCAAACCCCCCCCCCCCCTGCAGGAACAAGGACACTAACCGCAGTAACCCTCCGACTCGTAAGCCGCCGTAACCGTCCATTCAACTTCTATACTTGTGGGGCGGATTTCGGCCGATTACTGTTCCGAAAGCGGGGAGAAGGTTATTAGGCGAGTGGTTATTAAGGGACCCCTTGGGGTGGAGAAGAGATAAAAGGCCTTCCATTCACATCTTCCACCATCCGTAGTGAGGAGGAAAGAGGAAACGGGGTGGACGAATCTATTTCACCTATCTATAAGTAAACAAACCTCCGAATACAACCGTATTCAGATTTTGAGAACCCTCAGTGCTCAGAGGGTAAATGTGTTTTCGTCATATTTTGAAGTCAAATACGAAGAAGGGGCGAAAAAATATCATGCACCAGCGCCGTTCACACAACCTGAATCACATCCCACTGGCCATGCTGACAAAACGTTAAACCCTCTGGCTCCTAAGCCGGCCGTAACCGGCCATTCAACTTCTATACTAGTGGGGCGGATTTCGGCCGATTACTGTTCCGAAAGCGGGGAGAAGGCTATTAGGCGAGTGGTCATTAAGGGACCCCTTGGGGTAGAGATAAGAGATGAAAGGCCTTCCATTGACATTTTCAACCAATCGTGGTGAGGACAAAAGGGGAAACGGGGTGGATGAATCTATTTCACCTATCCATTAGTAAACCTCCGTATACAACCGCACTCGGATTACGAGAACCCTCAGCGGTCAGAGGGTTAAATGACATCGACAAATTTTAAATTTACTATATATGCATTCAAAAACTCCTAGAGTGTCCTTCCCCTTCAGAATATCTCATATATTTATAAATTATGAGGAGTTAGTTGTTTAGTTCCGTAGCGTAATAAAGAAAAGTGAATGTGTATTTTGACCTCTTTCCGTTAATTAAAGAGGTTCAAAATTTGGACAATATTTTTAATTTGTCGGTTTTTGAGTTATTGATAGATCATCAGACACTCAGTATGTAACGTATTCGTCCCAAAATTTCATTCATATCAACAATTTAAAGTAATAAAACATATAGAAAATTTTTTTTGTCCAGCAGGCCGCGGTGCCTAGTGGTAAGGTTTCAGCATCGGGGCCAGAGGGTACCAGGCTCGAAACTCAATTCCCTGAAATCCGTCGTGTATTGGGCCTGTTACATGTTAAATCATATTTAGGAGGTCAAACGTTCTCCCACTGATGTGGTGTTGAAGTTTAGAGAAGTGGGTGTCAGCTCGAGTGTCGTCCTCGTCGTCTGATTTTTATTCAAAATTACGAGGTCTGTCATTAAATAACCTTCGTGTTGCTTCAAAATGGGACGTTAATATAAGTAAACTAAAACTAATTGGTCCAGCTTGCTGTAATTTAGAATTGCCGCGCTCATATAACTCTAAACCAAACACATAGGCATCACATTGATGAATTTCATTATAATTTTAATATATGATCTATAAAACTTTTTAATGAATCCAAGGGAAAAGTGTGTGTGTGTGTGTGTGTGTGAGAGAGAGAGAAAACATTATTATCACAATGACACTTAAGAAAGTATAGGAAAAACCTTTCATTTTGAAGAAATTTCTGTCCCAAGTAATTTGTATATTATCCGAATTTTTGCTGCGTGCGTTTATTTAAGCTTGCTGCTTTATTTAATTTCGAAATGCGCAGAATTTTAGATGAAGAAAGACTTTCAGGAGATATGTCTTTTTTTCTTGCTTAGTCAGACAATAATGCTCGTGAGCAATTATATTTTAAACAGCGATATTTTTTACGAGAATTTTGAATAAACAATGAAAACATCAAATTCAAAGGGAGACACAACAGCTGCCTCGTCGAAACAGATTTCTCTTGCTGTGCTAGATTTTACAAGGCAAAGAAAGACACCATATTTTCAAGATTTCTTCCTTCAAGTTTCTATTCCGCCTTTATCCATTATTTAAAATTCGCAGAATTTCTTCGATTTCGAGAAGACATTATTTTACATTCTTCTCTTTCTACGAAAGCAATCTTATTTCTGACACTGTAGCTCAATGAAAAATGGCAGGAAAAACAACTTTTACTAGTGCATACAAAGAATTGTGATGCATCATTCAAAGTAGGGGGTCGATGTCGAAATTTCTTTTTATATTTCGTTGTCGGGAAAATACATTATATTTTTAAAGCTTAAGAAACAGATCGCACTCATTAATATTTATCTCTATTATTCTTTATGTATTTTTAGATACTGCGCTGATAATGTTTTCCTTGGTTCAATAATTTGTAGTAAGTGCAAATTAAACATATCAATCGATTGATTTAATGAGTGAAGAATGCAACTACATGAGGGGAAAAATAAAGGAAGGAAAGATCGGTGTTCCGCAACGTGGGGCCCACGCCCCACCACAGATAGCACAAAATGTTGCCCGATATTGTACAATATTGTTAGATATTATATAACATTATGTGAATATTGTTCAATATTATACAATATTGTACAATATCTTTGTGCTACTGGGTACAGGGGGCAAGTGGAAAATGGCCGAAAAAGAAATCTTCTGGATATAACCTAAAGCGGCTGCTTCAGAATGAAGCTTAAATTGGAAACTAATATAAAAATCTCTCTGCAGCAAGCGCAGGGATCTCAGCAAATTTAAATAATAAGTAATCAAAATAATATAGAAAAATCTTTTTTTAAACTATTTCGTACTTAAGTTTCAATTTTCCAAGTAGTTCGTCTGTTCTTTGAAAATTCACTTATTGTGTTTCTCAATTTCCTAGTTATTAAGGGTGTCTGATATCCCGGGTTTTTTCATTCCCGGGAATTTCCAGCAAATCCCGAGAACATAACAGAAATGCTTGGGAATCTCGGGAATGCATCAAAATTTTGAAATAAAATCTAAAAATGAGTTATTTTTAATTGATTTCAATGATAATTACACTATAATAAGAATAATCACCAATTCCAAAATTTATACTCCTTTATATATTGAGCTACAAAATACAAATAAAACATATTAAGTATTCATTTTTAAAGCATGATTAAAAAACATAAACAATCTATGCTTTTATAATTCAGTCCAGTTTTTAGCTTTGTTATGAACAACCCGGCGGCAGAAAATTTCCTCTAAGCTTCAGATGTTGGAGGAATTTATTTCAGAGCATCACCCAGTTTTATAATATTTGCTGATTGATTTTCTGTTGAGTCAAATAACTGCAATTCTTGCTTCACTATCTTGCTCAATCTAAAACTCTTGTTAGTTAAACAACGTAGGACTTTGTCTTTGAGTGAATCGCTTTTTCTAAATTTACGTATACAGCGTTAAAGAATTATCTTCCAAAATTTCCGTGCTCTTTATCCGAGTGATAGAGTTGTACAGTGATTCGACTTCCTCGCGAAAAAGCCTTGTCATAATTATTTTAGCTTGCTGAATCAGAGAGTTTTTATTTGGTAAACGTGAAAGATCAACAGTAACTGCAGCAGCACCATACTTGCTCAAAAAATTCAGATTGCATTAATCCAACTAAACTAACATTGCGGCTCTCACTAATTCTTTAGACCAGACACATTTCCTATTCTTACCAAATTCTGAGTTTTGTTTGTCCAACTCTCCAATAATAAAAACAATTGCTCCTTCTACTGATAGCAAAGTCGCGTTTCGACTGCATAGCTTTTCTAGGCCTATTTTTACGGGTTTCAACCCTGCTACAACTGCAGTCAGAGTTTCGAATTCTACATTAGCCAAAATTTGTTGTTAGTTATTATCAATTAATGCTTTTGAATTGCTGATTTTATATCTAAACTTGGCCCTTGTGCCATAAAAAACCAACCAATCAATCAACATTATATCTAAAAATCTTTCAAGCATTGCCAACAAGCTATTCCAGCGTGTATTGGTGTCTAAACAAACCAGCTTTTCACATTCAAACTCTGCTTTAACATAATTTTGTAAAATATCATTCTTTAGAGGTCATTTCCTGAATAATTTAACAATTTTTTGTTCCCGGGAATTCCCGGGAACCAAGTATAATTCCCGGGAGTACAAAGAGTATGAAAATCTTACAATTTCCCGGGAAAAAAACCCTACTAGTGATTTCTCCCTAAAACCTAACATTTACGTTTCTTCAGTAAACAATTCATTTTTTAAATATTAAAAATTAAGCATATGTTGCATAGGGGGTATAAGAATGTTAGAGGCAAAGATGGGACATGGAAAAAAAGTTGGGTAACACTGATGTAGATTGTAGATTTGTATCAAAATTTCAATCCATCTGGAAAAGATGGACCCTACTCTACTAAGAAAAAATTTCAATTCCTGCGGGAAGGGATCGAAAATGCATACTCGATTCTCTTCAGCGTACGACGAAGATAAACCAAAACCGTACCATATTATGCATGTAAAGGAGTCGAGGGCGGAGCACTCCCGATGGTATGGGTAGGTTTTATGGCAAGATGTTCTAAGTAGTATATTATCTGAGTGGAATATCTGTTTGTCATTCCTTTGTGTTTATATTCGCAATGACATTATTCACTCTTACAAAATAAAGTATTTGACATTTAGTCATGTCTACTTCTAACGCTCTGACGAAACATTGCAGGTTTACTTCTTAGAGATCTTTTGTCACTCCATATCAAAAAATTCAAAGTCACAGAAAAAAATTAGTTTATTTTGAACATTATAAATACTGTTCAGCAACGGATTCCGAGACTACCACTTTTGGACGATTTTGCACTGGAAAGGGGTGTCAGGCAATGAGTCATATAAGTACATTTCTGGAGTTCTTTGTTAGATCACCCTAAGTAAAACGTAAACATCACCCTCCCATTCTTCACTTTCCGTCTATTTTGATGAAAATAACTCCGCTAGGCGCATGCGCAAAAGCTCGGAGGGTTTCCGAATCCGTTCTTATACAATATGATAATTCTTTTTGATATTTTTAACCTTTTTGTTTTGAAACGCTCGTCAATAATATGGTTGTTTTACGCCAATATCACTTTGTTCCTTTGCTGTTTCAAGTTGTCTATATGGCTGTCGTTCAGGTGGAAGTCACGAAGTCCACAAAATCCTTTTAAAGGACTGCTGCTTAACTGTCTTTTCTTCCTATATCTGAAGTATCCTTAATTATGGCGAGAATTTTATCACATTTTTCTGTTTTAACCATTTGCGTGGCGCAGCATGGCCAAGTCTGGCTCTTCCGCCATAAAACCAACCAACCAACACTCACTCACTCACTTAACGGACTGTTGCAGTCAATTAGAATTTGTAATTCATTATTTCGTAGTAGAAACCTGCTATCTAAACATCAGTAGGACAACCGTAGGAGCTAGAAATTTGTAAAATAATTTTTACTACTTATCGCAACGACCCAAAATTATTCAAGTCTAAACTGACCACATCTCGAAATTATAGTTTTGGACTTAGTGACTTCTTTCTGAACGACGACGATATAACAGTCAATAAAAACAGAATTTAAAAAATCAATCAGTTTTATTAAACGGCTTCTTTCGGAATGCTAATTCAAAGAATAATCTTATATTGCCGGACATAACGTCATTATAACCAGTATTTACAAAACACATTATATCCGATCACTGAAACATGCTTTATTAACACATAATAACTTATGAAAATAAAAAATATTCTTATAATCATTGAAATAATTAAAATAATTTATTTCACAAGTAGCAATCATAAATGAAATTAACTTCAATAAATTTCTTTTTATGTAAATGACATAATAAGTGCCCTTTGGTTCACTTCATTAATTCGTAACAAACAGACCCTTAAAATGAATTTTTCATGCAACTAATTTTTACACAAAATTTAAAAAAAAGAGTAGAGGGCAGTATTGATCAATTAATAAAATCTGACTAATGTATGAGTTTTAAGCAGAAAACTGATACTAACAGCGCTTAACGAGTGCTGTCAAAGGACCGAAAAGAGAATCTTTTCATATTGCAGCCTGGTTGCTTATTGAGTAACGGATGATTAGCAATTGTAATTTTTTGAATTGAATTTCCATTGAATATTGTGCAAAGTTTATTCAAACATATTTCATGAAAAAAGAACTTTCGTAACTTTGCAAACTAGATCTTACTTGCTTAAAAAGAATAAAAATATATATCCTAAAAATTTAATTTAATTTCGAAACTCTAAGGGAAGTGCTTAATTGATTTCTAGGGAAAATAATTAAAGGTAATTTAAATCCGATGTGTTCATATGAAAGAGTGTGGTACTCTAAACTTTGCATTATGTTAACTAGCGTTATTTTAAAAAAATTTCAGGCTTGATTTGGTTTCAAAAGATATCAGTGTGGATAGTTCAGCTATGCATTTAGAGATTTTGGTGAATTTTGACTTAGACTTGCGTCTCTACATAGTGGTCTAATGTTGTGTTGGGAAAGAAACTTTTCGCGCTCACTTTAAACGTTTATTGCTCCGCAACCAAATAACAGAGAGAGTTGATTTTAGTTTCATTTAACAGAAAAAGGAGAATATTAAAGATTCCAAAAGGAATTTGAGAATTTAAAGTTGCGGTTTAGACACAGTAGAGCTGTACAGTTGACAAAAATATTAAAAAAAATTGTGATGACGTCACAGCGACGGCAAACGCTTATAGCTCCACAACCAAATAACATAGATAGTTGAGTTTAGTTTCATTTACCAGAAAAAGGTAGAAATTGAAGAATATAAAAAGAATTTTAGAATTTGAAATTACGGTTTAGTAACAGTCGAGTTGCAAAGTTTGTGAAAATCACGATGACTTTTACCTAGATAGTCACATAGTCACACTAGACTATAGAGTTAATAGTCGCAATAGACTATAGAGTTAATAGTCGCAATAGACTATAGAGTTAATAGTCGCAATAGACTATAGAGTTAATAGTCGCAATAGACTATAGAGTTAATAGTC
>BGPR01000139.1:934120-961761 GCA_013235015.1 Araneus ventricosus | reverse complement strand
TTGTTGCCCTTCAGGAAAACAGATTATTTTTATTAGATGCGTGTGTTAATTACATAAAGAGTTTATGAATTTGCTAGAATAATTGTGCAATCAAATAATCATATGCATTCCTACAGAATGATTAAATTTCAGTTCGTTTAAACGTTATTGCATTTGAATAAATGAAATGCTTAAGATGAATAAAACGTTATTAAAATCCTTTCATTAGTGTTCTGGAAAGTAGACGATACAATTTATATCAAAAATTTGGAGGTCAAAACAAAGTCGTAAAATCGTAAGGCGCTGATAGCAATAATAAATTAAATTGACTTGTATTTATAGCAATAATGAATGACTTGTAGCAATAATGAATAAATTTGAATTTGACTTGTATTTATAACTAGCAGAGTATCCGAAGCTTCCCGGTATTATTCAGGTCAAAATCTTTTGGAAGAAAAGAAACTACTTATTTTATTATTCCTTTTTGCGGAAATATTTCTCAATCTTTTTATGAAATCTATAAAAGGCAATATTAGCGTGTGTGCGATATCCAGACGAATCTATCGCACTTACAGCTATGAAATCTGGCACATATGTAGACGTAATGGTGACTCAATGCACCTGTAAGCCAGAATTTTAAAATTCAATCTAGTAAATCTTTTATTTAATGTTTTGTGTTGTTTGGGGTAATTTTTGGCACGTTTATGGCTGTAGTATCTTTTCTAATGATCATTAAAAAACAATCAACGCACCATCGGATAGAACAAACAATTTTCGTTCTAATGAAATTTGTTTTCAATTTCCAACAAAATTTACTGAATTTTGAGAAATTTTTAAATAATAGTAATTTTTCCTTTATATTTTTAACTTTCAATTCTTATTTTCTTGCATCCGACGTTCTAATGATGTTATTTTCACTTTTTTTTAGGTATAAACTGGAATATTTATCCCTGTTTTAAAACAAGAATGGTTAAAATATCTTTTTTTCTTCTATTTTCTATGAATTTATTTTATTGATCAATTCAAAACATTTTCTCTCGCATAGCCGAATTGACGAAACTTTCGACCGACCCAAGGTTCTCAGTTCCCAGAATGCATTTCTACTATCTGATTGGCTGGAAATACCAAGCGAAAGTCGCGTCATACTCTCGATCATTTTATTGCGTCAGCTAATCTTAATTACTTTATTTTACTGATCCAAGAACCATTTGATTTTGTTTGTTTTATCTTTTTGATAGTCGCACATATATGCTGATATCTTTTAGTTAAAAGAACACGTTATTGATCTCGCTGAAGTTCCTGCGTATACTTAGAAGTGATTTTATTATAGGATTGAAGTAGAAATAATTCGTTCGTAATTAAAAAAATATCTGTCGTTAAAAAGGATTTATTTTAGATATGGGAAAATTTCAAAGTCATTACATATATATATACACTTTGTCCCAAAAGTTTATAGAATCTAGTAAAATATAAGTAAAATATATGTTTTAGCTAAACGGAAAGGCATACAAGCACCAATTACAAATATGTTTATTCAAACCATATGCGACTTGTATTCAACGAAATATTTAGAAAAAATAACAATTTTTATTTCAACTATATAGCAAAATGGAAATATTAGGTGTCCCAAAAGTTTATAGAATATATGACATTTCCTCAAAAGGTGCTCAATACAATGTTCTTAATAGTTTAAAGTCTTTCTATTTCTCAGTATGACATTGCATATACGTTTTTCCATCGTCATAATTAAGGTTTGTAATATTTCTGGTTCCTGGTTGTACCATACACTTTCAATGGCTTATTCAAGGCATTCAATGAATTGCCTTCCATTCTCATATACCTTCCGAGACATAATGCTCCACACATTTTCAATTGGGTTTAGATCAGGGCTCATCGGTGGCCACTCAAGAACAGCAACATTTTTCGAGTTTAAATAATTTTTTGTAGCATTGGATTAATGGATGGGAGCATCATCTTGCTGATATTGCCAATTTCGTCCCCCTATGTTTCCTGCAAATGGCATAAGATGATTTTCTAGTGTTTCTATGTATTTAGGAGAATTCTGTCGACCATCTAAAAAGGCCAAACCCACTTGACCGCTGAAACTGAAAGCCGCCCACACCATCACAGATCCACCACCACCACTTTGCCTACTGAAAAAGCCCCTGGAAAAAAGGCCCCTGGACCCTGGGCTCTTTTCGTAAATCATGCCAATATTTTATATTCCCGTCAGGTCCATCGAGGTTCCATTTTTTTCATCACTGAAAAGGACAGCCATCCATTTATCACCATACGACATATGATTACAAGCCCATTGTAATTAATCTCTTACTAATGTGAAGCTTTGAGAATGGTAATCGGAGAGCCATTTTTGCGCGGATTATTTAACCAGATTCTATAATTCATCTATGAACAGTGTTCTTGGAGATTTGCAACCGGGAAGCCCCAGTAATTTCGCGAACCGACATTTTCTGACTTTAAGCCATTCTTTGTATCCGTCTATCGCTGCGAATATCCGTCACACGTGGTCTTCCCGAACGAGGTTTTGGCTCATATGGCGTCTTACGAGTTAATACACGATAAATCATGCTTTTATAACGATTTAAAAGTTTCAATATTTCCTTCACAGTCTTCAGAGCAATTTCAAATGCAGAATTTTACTCACTTCTTCATTAGAGACCTGCTACGCTTTAGGCATCTTGAAACGCAGAACAAACGAACGCTTTCCTTTTCTTACAACGTATTTATTAGGCTCCAGATGGACGTCATGATTACCGATACCATATTTGCATAAAATTGCATTTGTCTATAAACTTTTGGGACAAGTTATTTCAAATTATTCTACGATTTAAAAATTGGCATCAAATATACGGGGTAGAACTGCTACTTTTTCAATTTAATAGACATAACATAGCTATACAGTAAGTTACATCGAAATATATCATATACAAGAAAAAATATAGGCAAAATACAAGATTCTATAAACTTTTGGGACAGAGTGTAGTTAAATATTTCGATTAATCCAAAGTTACGTTATATATATATAATGTGTGTGTGTGTGTGTTTTGATTTAGTTTTCAAAATTTTGGGATTTTTTTCAGTCATTATGCCATGGGCAACGTCGTGCGCGTACTGCTAGTAATTCATAAATTAATAGCACAAAAAGCTTATTTCATTTATCATAAATCATAATATAGAATATTTGATTTATTTATTGCATTGTTAGCCCATTTTTGGGGTTCATCTTATTATTTCAGCAACCCAGGACATAAAGCTTTCATGATAATTGGTCCATTTGATAAATGTCTTCCTATGACTCACATTCACCCAACAGAGAAGAGGGCGGGATATGGTCCATTTCTCAATACAGTATTTTGTTGTTGTTGTTGAACAATGTGGGAGTCGGTTTTCAACTAAAATTTCAATAATTAAAGTGTTTAGATCAACTAACGAAACATCCTTCGACAAAATTTCTCCAGCCATTATAAATAAACATTTCTACATGACTTATCGGTAGTTATCATCCTAAGGATTGACTAGAAACGATTTAATCCCTCCATATTTTTATATCATTCTAAAGGATTGACTAGAAACGATTTAATCCCTCCATATTTTTATATCATCCTAAAGGATCGACTAGAAACGATTTAATCCCTCCATATTTTTAATATGAATTTATTGAAACCTAGGAATTAAGTTTCATTTCGATCAGGCCATTTTTTGCGTGTATTTCAGAGACATTGCCCCAACCTACAATGAAGGACTAGTTTAGGGCTTATTTACCCCCAAAGTATTTCGTGCCGGTTAATGAGGAACGTGCTTAACAAATTTCAGCAAAATCACTCCGGCATTATCTTGTTTCACGTCAATCGTCCATTTGGCGAATGCATTTGAACGGCTTTGTCCCACCGTAATGTCAGACATTAGGTTGGCGTCTATTTACCCCTACAATTTTTTTGTTGGCTAATTAGAAGTAAATGTACCAAAATTAATCAAATTCGCCCTAGCCAGCCACATCAAACAACTTGTCTATCGGCCCAAGGCTTTACATGTATTTTGACGCTTTTGTCGCCCCTTACTCTGAGGAATTGGATTAGCGTTTATTTACCTGCACACTACTTTTGTCAGCATGTGAGAAACATATGTACCCTGTGAGATCTAAATTGCCTCGACCGTATCAATTTTTATGTCAATTGGCCAACTTGTTATATGTATTTAAAAGACTTAACCCTATCTACCCTCAGGGAGTGGGTCAGCGTTTATTTATGCCTATAATATTCTTAATCAGTCACTGAGAGTCATATGTACCTAATTTCATCAAAATCGGTCCAGCTATATCTAACAGCATATCGATGGTTCCAAGAGTTTACACATATTTTGACGATTTTTGACCACCCTTCTCTGGGGAATTGGATTAACGTTTACTTAACCATATAATATTTGTAGTCAACCTTTGAGGAATATTTGTGCCCAGTATCATCAAAATTGTGCCAGCTATACCAAATTTCTTATTTTAAAGACTTTGCTCCACCTGACGGGTTGGATTAGCGTTTAGTACCCAAATAGTAATGTTAGTTGGCTAATTAGAAGTGTGTGTACCAAATTTCATCAAAATCTCTCAAGGAGCCGAAATCGTGAAGCGAGTCAATCGGCTTATTTGTTACATGTATTTGCAAGACTTTACCCCTCTCTACCCTGAGGGTTTGGGCACGGCATATTTACTCCTTCAGTACTTCAATTCGGCTAATGAGGTACCTGTGTACCGAATTTCATCAAAATCAGCCTAGCCATATCCAACAGCATAATAATCGTTCCAAGAGTTTACATGTATTTTGACGATTTTGCCCAATTCTTCTCTGAGATCTGATCCTTCTTTGAGGATTAGCGTTTATTTACTCATACACAACTTTTAGTCAGCCTATGAGGAATGTATGTGCCCAGTATCATCAGAACTGTGCCAGCTATAAAAAATTTCATGCTAACATGCCACTTATTAAATGTATTTTAAAGACTTTGCCCCACACTATCCTGTCGGATTGGATTAGCGTTTATTTAACAGAATAGTATTTTTAGTTGACTAATTAGAAGTGTGTGTAACAAATTTCATCAAAATCGCACATGTCGCCGAAATCGTCAAGCGAGTCAATAGGCCTATTTGTTACATGTATTTCGGAGACTTTGCGCCATCCAGCCACGAGGGTTGATTGGGCTAGGACTTATTTACCGGTGCAGGACTTCATGTCGGCTAATGAGGAACATGAGTACCAAGTACAATCAAAATCGGCAAGCATGTCAATCGGCCTGTTAATAACATGTATTTTGGAGACTTTGCCCCACCCTACCCCGAGGTCTTATTTACCCCTTCATTACTTCAAGTCATATAGTAAAGAACATGTGTACCAAGTTTAATAATAATTGGATTAGCCATTCGGAAGTGATGCTGGAACAAACATATATATATATTCTCCTCGTGGTCGCGGTAGCGTTTTCCTGGCCATGGTAAGCATATTTCGCTTTATCTTATTATTTTTTATGTTACGGCTGTTTTTTATTTTATTCTAGGTCCTTTGATTCGGATTTTTTGTATTTGTATTCGGATTTTTGTATTTGATTCTTTTTAAATCTTCTTGAATGTATTTATATTTTTTATTCAAGAAATCTTCCATTTTCGTTTGTTTTGTGCTTTTAGAGGGGATGACGGCAATTTTTTAACGGATTTCGTTTGTCGTCAGCAGAAAAAAGCACAAATTAATATCATGAGCGAGCTTCTCTTCCTGACCAGCGGCTCGCTATGATATTTTTCATTTTTTGGTTTTTTCTGGTTTTTGTCTATTTAGCTATTTTGTCTTTTTTACTGTTTTTGAGTTTTTATCTTGTGTTTATATGTTGGTTTTGATATATATGATTTCCCTTGCTGATGACGCGTCCCAGACATTGGCGTTTTTGTTCCTTTTTATTGTTTTGGTTTTTCTTTTACAACGTGTTTTTAATGTTTTCTTTTATTATATATATATATATATATATATATATATATATATATATATACACACACGTTGAGTTAAGGGGAGTTGGGGTAGATTGATACGCGGGAACATTGATACATTTTCTTAAAATTTTGATGATTGGAATGGCTCAAGATGTTCATATCCCCTCGTATATATGCCATTGTAACCTTTAGCAGACGGTAAATTTTTTGGCCATGTTAAGTCAAAAGTTATTTTACAAATACATCAAAACTCTAATCTTCTAGTCGCAGTATTTTACTCTAAGTAAGTGTTGTGAGATTTCTTTCACTAATTGCATTTTCCTAGAAGGGAATCTCCTCCAAAGGTTGGAAAAAAGCATTTATATTCTGAAATATATTAAGTTTTGAGGTTTCTTAGCGTTGATTTTGAGTGACCACTTGTGTTAAGTAAAAAAGTCGCTTGGAGCAGATTGATATAGTTGACGCCGGGGCACACTGATACGTATCTTTTGTGCGTATCAGTGCGCCTTAACAGCAACTAATTTGTAAAATCGTCTTCAGAAATGGGGAAATGTAAAAATGAACTATATAAGAGAAATAAGCATTTTTTTAAACTATGAAAACAGTTTGTGCTTCATTGCACAAATTAAAATAATTGTTGTAAATTAAGTTTAAAATATCTTTTACGAATTTATCAAAACTGGAGAGAAAAATTGTATGGAAATTTAATTAATATCATCAAAAAGATAATTTTTTGCATTTTTAGATGGTTTCAAAATTATTTTTGTGCTAATTTTTTTTCGTACGTCATCAAGGAAGAACGCTAACATTTCCCTTAATTTTTAATTCAATAATTTCGATAAACCCCTTCAAGCCTTTCAACACACACACACACACCTGTATTGCAGAGATAAATTATTTTCTGAGGCATTATTGTTTCAATTTTCCAGTCTCATTAAAAATGTTGAAATTTTATTAAAATTAAAGTTTGTTCTTTGTTAAACTTTTAAAACTTGATTTGGAATATAAAGTTTATTAATAAAACAAATTTTGTTTTGATCCTAGACCTATTAACCATCATTATTTTCGATATTTCCGCGTGTGTGAATGTATCCGGTGTATGGGACAAATTGATAAAAATTCATTTTTAGGAAAAAAGTGTAACAAATATTTTTTTTATTTCATGTATTACCTAAACTGGACTGAAATCCTATATTAGATTAACAAATGCATAATTATAGTGTATTAGTTCTAATTATTTCGTTGATAGAATCACTTTTTAGCTTTCAAAAAAGTGTGTCAATGTCCCCCTGTTCTCCCTATATATATATAGAGAGAGAGAGATATAATCTTCATTTTAACCCTTAAAAGCCCTATTTTTTAAAAATTGATATTAAAATGGTTTTTGACTTTCATTTCCTGAATAAAACATGGGGAAAATAATTTAAAAAATTCTTATTTGGTTTTAAAAATAGTTTATGGGTAAAAAATGTTTGTTAGCAATTGACAACACTAGGCTTTATTTCAGAAAAAAATTTCCTTGATAAAATCTATAATATCAAACACAGATGAATTTGACTATATAATAATAAGAATATGGAATTTCCTTCAACATTGCAGAATAAAATATGGTATTCTCAAGTGTACAAACAAATTTTAAAAGATGCATCCTCGAGTGAAATTCATCAATTTATTTTTTCTCAGCACTCAAGCTGCCATCTATATATTTTAGAAGACAAAATTTGTATGTTGCTTAAATGGAACACAGTGCCTTGAAGGGTTTAATGATTGCTAGGTATTTTATTTCTGGTATTTTTTGAGGATTAATTTTCTTATCATTTTGTATTGAGTTCCTCCTGGTTTTACAGTTTTGTTCTGACCCCTAGACTTTTGATATAAAAATTATTTTATACTTTTTTAGTACACTAACAAAGACATGTTAATAAATAATTTTTTTTTATTATTTTCTACGTTTTAGTCTTTAAAATATTTCATAATTCATTATCGTAATTATTACAGAATCTTATATTAACTTTTTTTCTGAAACTGTCAACCAGATGTCGCTTCTGATATGGAATAAGAATATTGTCGTGGTCTGGCTGAAGATCCAATAGCCGAACGGTTACGGCGCTGCTTTTTGGTACCAAGAGACTCGGGTTCGAGTCATTGGACTTTTATGTTTACAATCATTATTTCTATTATTTAATTTATATGCAAATATAATTTATGTAAATTTCATCCATGTAGATAATTCCCTGGTAGAGTGTTTTAGAACATTCCACTAGGTATATAAAAAGATCACAGCTGAATAAGTCTTCAGCTGTGGTGCTGCCCGTGTACGGCCAAATAAATCTTTCTGTTAAGTCACATTGTGTAGCAAGCTCATTTCTACGTGACAATATTATTGAAATCAATCGATTAATCGATAATTAAATTCTGAAAATACAAAAATAATATATTGCCACCAGGAACACAAAATGGTACATAATTTCAGGTCTCTAGTGTATATAGGGAAGTGAGTGAAAAAAATTGATTACAAAATTCCATTGTCACAACCGTGAAATACGTCAAGTTAAATAAAAGCATATAAAAATGACAAATTGCTACTTAATTTAGCTATACTTCCTTACAGAAATATTTCATGAAGACACTCAAAAAAAATTACATGAATTGGATATGTCACTTGCTACAATTGTCTTTGGATAAACAGTATCCATATTTAAAAATTTTTCTCTACAGTAGAACTTCGATTAACCGGCACCGTCAGGATCAGGGCTGAGGGTGCGAATTGATGGATAACAAAAATCTCTTAATACATATGTACAGAAACGTGATTCCACCGTTGGCTAGGGGCAAAAATGGAAATACAATCTTTTAAGAGTGAATAATATATACAGGGTGCCCACTAAAGACCCTTACCACACTTTTAACTACCGAATGTCTGCAACTATCATCATAAGAGTGGTGTCTAGGTACGGTACAGTGACTATGCGCTACTGGATGAAACCACTTACAGCGCCACCTGGTGGAAAACGGTGGAGTTAGCACTCTATCTCTAAAACGGTACGAAATAGAGGAAAAAAGTGAATTACAAAGTATCATCGATTTAGTACAAAAAGACACCTTGTGGACGCAAACGCTTAAAACATGCATTTGTTTGTTCTTACTTTCCCACACCGACACGTGACAAAACATTCTTAGAAAGAAAAAAAAAAACCAACAAATTATTGCAAGATACTTTTATTTTCGATATTTAAATTTCTCCCCATCAGCTACAATGTACATCTGGACCGTTTTTAAGGTTTCGCCATTTTTTTGAGGAAATAAAAATCTAGATGTTCTAACTTCTTATCTGAAAACATAGCGAAGTGTCTTTACGTGGTAATTAATTATTAATTTATACAATTAATCAGAAAAAAAGGATTGTCATCCAATGCGCCAAATGGACTTATTTTCTTAAGTAAATCGCAATTCCAAAGTTATTTTATTATACCACTAACAAAAAATAGCCCTTTAAAGAGTTAATAAAAATAAGTAACTAGAAATGTTCAGTAGACTATCTTCATTCAACGTTCTCTTTATTTCTGTTGAATCCCATTCCATCATCAAACTAAAACTGTGAAAACAGATTTACCCTCACCCTCCGAACAAGCAATCCAAACAAGTACCCTCCGAAGTGGGAAAGCTGTTATGGTAAGGGTAAAACTAAAATACGCTACAAGCACTTATATTAAAAATAAGTTAAAATTTTCGGACTTTTTGTTTATAAATTACAAGCGATACCACTGTGCCACATTGGGGGCTAGTTTTTCGTCCGAAAGATAATCTTTTCTCCTTTCTTTCAAGTTTCGTGACATCACAGTTTCGGAAGCCGCAAGCAAACAAATGTGCATTTTAAGCGTTCTGTTTTTAGCATTCACGACCATACGGTGTCTTTTTGTCCTAAATCTATGGTGTTCTACAAATTTGTAGTTCACTTTTTTCTTCTATCTCGTACCGTTTTAGAGGTAATAACGCTAACTCCACCGTTTTCCACCAGGTGGCGCTGTAAGTGGTTTCATCCAGTAGCGCATAGTCACATTACCATTCCTAGACACCACTCTTATGAAGATAGCTGCAGACATTCGATATTTAAAAGGGTGGTAACTGGACTTTTGTGGGCACCTGTGCATACTGTATTTCATTTTACAAAAATATCAATATAAACTTCAATAAAACAGTAGTAATGTAGAGAAATGACGGATTGGATTTTTTTAGACGATGACGGATAATAGAAATTGGCGGTTAAATGAGTGATGGTTAATCGAAGTTTCACTATATTTTCATTTTGTTTTATGAGTTTTTAAAATAGTGTTACAGTCATGGAAAGTCGCTTCCCAGCAATGCAGGTCTTATGGTTGGGAAGAGGGTTTTACAAGGTGAAGCATGGAGTGACCTCAGCGGCTCTCGTGGCACGCATGACTTTGGCGACAAACTTGGCGACCAATTTGGCGACTTGGCGACAAATAGATTATTTCCGAAAATGCAACCCTTTTCTCGATATTTCTATTAGGGGCCGAGATCTAGGATTTTCATGAAAATTCTATGTGACGTCACGGCCTAACGGGGAGAGTATATAAGACCGCGTTTGGACCACAACAGCGTCTTTCGAACGACTGGTTACTTCTCTTTGAAGCGCGAACGTCTTCGGAGTTCTATCCGCTGTGTGAGCTAATCAGCTGGTGAGCTGAGCTGCTATTGTCTTTACTAGTTATTTGCTGACTGTTTGTGCTGTTAGATATCAAAGTGCTGAACTGTCATTACCTGTGAATTGTTGTCTATTTACATTGGTAATCTGTGCAAGGACTATTGTTTCCTGTACCTGTGTTACGTGTTTTCCTGCATATTTGTAAATAAACCTTCATTCTCAATTATCCTGCGTGTTGGACTGTTTACACCATACACCACAGAGAGACTTTTTGCAACAATATCGTGTTGACACCATCGAAATTTTCTTTTCTTCGCATGTTTTTAAAAACCAGAAGGATGAAACTCCCTAAACTTTCTCGTATACACCCTAACAAATGTGGAGGAAAAATAAGGCAAAAGGGAGTAAAATGCACCCAGCGTCCTTCACACAGGTGAAGAAATAAGTAAAATGGCATATCCACGAGTTTCCCTTGCCGCGTGCCAAGGCGAAACGAGGGTAATCTCCAATACGCATAAGAGAAAGAAAATTGAATATACAAATTCAACGCCTTTTTTTCAATCGTTTGAAAGGGAAATTGGGCACGGAGCTACATTCTTGATGATAAAACTGTGTAGCAAAATTTATCTGTCTAGCTATTTAAGTTTTTGAGTTATCGTGTTCACATCAACACGGACAAACAGACAGACAGACGTCCCGCGGACGAATTCTGTCCAAAATTTGATAGAAACTTACAAATTATGTGTACAGATCAGATACCAAATATCATCCTTGTAACTCTAATAGTTTTCGAGTAATCATGTTCACAGACAGACATAATTCCAAAATTGTGTTTTTCGGACTCAGGGAGGTCTAAAACGTGGAGACTCGTCCAAATCTCGAGTTCGAATTTTTTGACGATTACAATACTTTCTCTTTGTATAGGAGGAAATAACCAGCGGGAGTGGTCTCCCCTAAACTTTCTCGTATACTTCTCGAAAATGGTGCTGTTTCCCCTCCCCCCGCGTGGATAAAAAAATTAGAACCTATTGTAACCCAGAATCCAATGACTATCAGAAAATATTTAGGTAAAAAAACAAATTCGAAGAGATGCGTTCCGATTAAATGCATACCGATTTCTACTCTTTCTTCGCTCAAGGACAATCCTTCCGCGTGCACAGATTGCTACCAAGTACGCATGCGCACGGAGAATCGGATGAAAAAAAGCGCCAAGCAGGAGTCAATAAATATCGTACACAGAAGATTGCGTCCAATACGCATGCGTGTGGAGATAGCGGACGCGTTGGAGATGCGCTTATACAGACAGTCAACCTTTTGACGGATTTGTCCCAAAATTTTATACGGATCTACATTCATGATGATAAAACTGTGTACCAAATTTTATTCATCTAGCTATTCAAGTTTTTGAGTTATAGTGTTCACATGACCGCGCGCAGACAGATAGACAGACTTCCCTTGGACGGATGTTGTCCAAAATTTGATAGAAACCTACAAATTATGTGTAAAGATTACATACCAAATTTCACCCCTGTATCTCTAATAGTTTTCGAGTTATCGTGTTCACAGACACACAGATAGACATAATTCCAAAATTGTATTTTTCGGACTCAGGGAGGTCTAAAACGTGGAGATTCGTCAAAATCTCGAGTTCGAATTTTTTGACGATTACAATACTTTCTCTTTGTATACTTCGTATACGAGAAACTAAAAAATATACGCACGAAGCTCTGATAGATATACTTTAAGCAAATTCAAATTCAATCATGTTCATAATATATTTAAATTCCTACGGAATGTTTAAGACATTCCTTTTTGATAATAATCATTGTGGCTTAATTGTCGTACTGTTTTCAACGTCTCAGAGTTTTAAGAATTTTGTTTTTAAGTTTTTGTTTTGATTCTTAGATCTTTCGAAAACTATTTTCTGCTTTTAATTACACTATTAAAATGATGCTTATAATAAATTTTTATTTTTAATGAATTCGATTTTTATGTTGTTTATATATTTCATTATTCATTACTATAATTATAATAAAACCTGGCAATCAGTTTTTCCCTATTTCGTTGCCAGATGGTACCTCTCGTTTGGAATCAATTTTTAGTTAAAATAATCGTTTAAATAGTATTTAAATAATATTTTATCTCTGAAAATATTAAAATATCGCATTATCTTAATACACATACGTGTACAAAATTTCAGAATTCTAGCACATCAAGCCAGTCAGGTGATTTTTAGTATATGATGATAACATCGCAATTGCAGATCTGTATCGAATTTTGAACAAAGTCTGTTATCGGATATATTCTTTATTGTTTTGTCCATGAGTATGAAACATATTTTCCTGTATATCGTTTTGGAATTTAGGGGAACATTTTAATTCGTTAATTAAGTCTTAGAGATGCATGAGGACCATATTTTAATTATCTTCATCTGATAGGCACGACACCTGAGATGTATTATTTTGGCTTTCAAATTTTCCTATCACTTCATTGTGAGAAATACTGATGCATGATCAATATTGTACCACCATATACATAGAATCTAAGTGGAATTAAGGTATCCGACTAGGTTGAAAATCGATTTTCGAAGAAAAATTCAAAAACTTTATTATTATCTAAAATTAAAGTCATAATTGTTAAGATTCTAAAACAGTCTTTGTTCCTATTCGTATTCATTGAATATTTTATTTCTTGATATTTATTTCAACTAATGTGTTATTATATTTTTTAAATGCGTTTTCTGAAAAATGAACAGTTCAGTAAAATTGGTCCACGAAAACCGTGATATCTCCAAAACAATTCATTGAAATTTGGTACACATGTGACTAAAACCTTTGAGGGTTTAATGGACCTCAGATTTTATGATAACTTTATTTAGTCACGTTTTTCAGTCACTTTAAGTTTGTCACATAGGATAATTTTGGCAAAAAAGCAATGTGTGTGTGTGAATGCAACTTGAATATTCATAAAATATTTATTTATTAAAATAAATTTTATCTTGCAGAGTCCATTACATTCTAGATAGTTTGAGAAGTACGCATGCAAAATTAAAATTAAAAATGTCCCATATTTTTTAAATTATGCTGTTTTTCTTAACATTGAAATTTTTATTAAGATTCTTGAAGAAAAAATTATTATTTTCATAAATTACTGATAATATATGAATTTTTATTTCTAATTGTGAGCATTTAGGCCTGTTTTTGTTATTTAGGTATGTAAATCCTTTTTGTGCATGCTTTTTAAAATTTTTTTCTCCGAACTTAGTCGGATACATTAAAGCTTGAACTTGTCAACCTGTCACTATGAAGACTACGCAGTTAGAGCTCATTGCTGTCAGTAAAATAGGTAAATACGCTTTTCCGAATACAGATGGCGCCATGGTTTTAGCCTTTCTTTACAAAGAAAAAAAAGGGGAATTACTTATTTAGGCGGGAACTTCGAGTTTGTTTATAATAAAAGTGAGGACATTTTATCTCTCTTCTAGGCGCGCAATAAGTTTATTTTTATGAAGGTTGTTATTCAACCCGATGGCTAATATTTTTATTTCAATCTTATTAGCATTTTTATGTTTGTGTTTGGTTTTCCTTTTTCTTTTAAAATAATGCTTATTAGATGATACTGATCTCCTTTGTCTTTTGTTGGGATATTTCGGGCTAAGAGAAGCTATTTTTGGCGTAATGCAAGCTTCTTGCAGAAAAATTTCCCAATAATTTTGAATCCATTTCGATTTTAGTCCTTAGCCCTTGACAAAGTAGACTAGAATGGATTCCTTGTTTGCTTAATTTGATTCTCTCGGAGTATTTTTCTTAGTTTGTTGCTTTCTTTGATGGATTTTGATTTCCATAGGTAAGGTTAGTAATTCTCAGTATTTATGGGGGAGAAATATTGGCGGGTTCAGAGTTAAAGTGGACCAAGTTCACGTGATTCATTTCCGAGGAAACAGACCTCAAAGTTGGTCAGCTGCATTAAAAATAACAGAGGACAGCTAATCATTAATGCTCCCTAGTGAATATATATCCATATTGAACTATGGACTTGAATTACCATTATACCGAAAATATAACATCCCTACATTATCATGGCAGATTTAGTGCAAAATAGGCAAAACATGGACTTAATCCACCTTAACTTTTAACCATCTGATTATTAATGTTAAAATAAAACAAGATTCATTCTGTTAATGCCGACGGCGGCTAGTCTAAAGCCGGCCATTCAGGTCACAGATAAACTGGATATTTTGGAACGTTATGAGGAAAAAGCCATCAAAATCTATGGAAATCAGACAAATGGCTTGTGGTAGTTGGAATTCCGTCTGGACTGAAATCGGTGCGAAAACTCTGGAGTTTAAAGTCTCGCTCCAGAGGAACCCTGAAAGAGGCTAGCGAAAAGAAAAATGCCTTGCGTAGATTGAAGCCTCGCTTTGAGGGTAGTTAAAATCTGATGACTGGGGAAAATCGAAGAGCGATTGACAAGCAGCTGTAAAGAGAGAAAGAAGATCGCTTCCCCCACCTTCGTTCAGAGTTAGCGTCCTTTCAAATGCAAGTGAAAGGCGTGCCTGTATTTTTCGATTAAAATGGGTGAAAGAAAAACGGACTTCGGATAAATGGCATGGCCATACTTCAAGTGAATGGCCGGCTTAAAATACATATGAAAAATATTATTGATTTAAAATTGTGGGAATAAGCATTTTCTTTGACTAGTATCTCTGTTGACTTAATTCTTCCAAGTAAAGGTGTTTTTCTTTGCTTAGAAATGTCAAAGAGTTAGGAACAAGAATACCTTGTGACAAATTGATTTACCCAAGGATATTTTTCTGCCTAGTACTATAGGTTAAAACACCCTATTGTATGGCAAAGGTTTTCTTTAGATGGTGTTGCATTTGATTTGACACTCTCGGTTCTTTTCCCGTGTGTATCTGATACTAATAACTGGTATTCAATGCAGCTTCTGCCGACATTTATGTTTTGAGAAAATAAAAAGTAGGGAGAAAGTAATTCGCACTCGTTCTTTCCATACAGAAGACTGTCTTCTTTTTCTGTCCTGTAGTTGCTCTTTAACCCTCTCACACCGAGCGAAACAGTCCTGGGAGATCTAAAAATTTCCCCTTAACAGCGAGGAAGGCCGGTCTGAGGCGGTTGTCTTCTTTTGAGGGGAGATGAGGTTCAGAGATCGCTTAGGAGTTACGCGCGGTAGCGGGTCTAATTATTCTTTCCAACCACAGCCCATTACTGTGCTCCTTAAGGGAAGGTTATAGCAGGGGTGAGATGGTGGGTAAATGACCACCCAGGTCGGAAGAGTCCAATTCATGTCGCTTCCTCCTAAAAAGTCACGTTTTAAAGGAACTAGAAGATAAAAGTCGCCTCGGCATTAAAGGTTAATCGATTTGCCGTTGACAATTCTTCTTTTGTAATTTAGTGTTCTTCAGAAGTATAAGGTGTTCGAAAAGTATCTTTAAGCTCTTAATAAATCATTTAAATCAAGCAGTGGCGAATCCAGAGTTCAGGTCTGGGGAGGGGCTGAGGTCCTAAGAATTTTGTATCATCGTGACGAATGTCAAACCTCTTGGCTTATGTAAACCAAAACATTTTAACTTTACAGACTTTACTCACCTGGCAATAAAAATCATAAAGAACACCACAATACTTTCGATATTTTAATTAAAAAATACAATGAAATAACTGAACAAAAAATGCTTTCGACCGCATCAACGCTACAAGTGGAATGACTAGAAAATTAGGAAAATTTTCGAGCCTGCCAAGCCAGAAAGCAATGTTGTCACGTTTGTATTATTTTTTTTTTTTAAAAAAAAAGGGAAATTAAGAACAAACAATTGTATTGATTTTAAATAAAATCAAGAATTCTGGTTTAGCTCTGGTGAGAGGGGCTGCAGCCCGATAGCCCCCCGGGATTCGCCACTGAAATCAAGTAATAAATATATACCCTTCCAAATTTTTATTGAATAAAGGAAGTATCATAGTTTTTAATGAAATAAACACTGATCACTATCAGATCATTGATATTAATATTCACATTTCAATATGACTTCTCAGTAGGAAATGGATTATGTTGTGAGTGATTTATCGAATTTAAATCTGTAACGCAGGTATCGAGTCAATTTCAGACAACAAAAATCAAAATCCACCTTCATAGCCGTTAATTTATGAATAGCATACAGATTTATGGCAACGTGAGATTTACGACAACGTACAGATTTAGCGCCAATGTTTCATAGAATCTGGTTTGAAATATCTTGCCGATTCGATGTGCCGCGTACGAATAATGCTGAGCACATTGAAATATTCTAAGCATTGTCAAAAAAGAAAATTTAAAGCATTCTTTATTGCGCGTAAAAAAGTATTTATTTGAATCTTTAACCCTAACACACGGAGCGAGGAAGTCCCGGGCTGTATAAAAATTTTCCCTTAAGAGCGACGAAGGCCGTTCTGAGGCGGTTGGCTTCTTTTGCGGGGTGGTGAGGTTCTGAGATCGCTTAGGAGATAAGCGAGGTAGTGGGTTCAGTTATCCTCGCCAACCACGTGCGCCTTAAAGGAAGGTTAGAGCAGGGGGTTAGATGGTGTGGTAAATGACCACCCAGATCGGGAGAGTCCATGACGCTTCATCCCAAAAAATTCCAGCTTTAAAGGGGCTAGAAGAAAAAAAAGTCGCCTCGGGATTAAAAAGTTAATTAAAACAGATTTTTATTCAATATGAAATGCAATAAAAAGTTGTGAAACTTGAACAGTGCTACTTGTGAAAATTCTCGCAAAGTCTTCGTCTGTTAGATTCTTTAACATTCGTAGGCAAAAATATTTACGAAAATCATCTTGTCTCGAAAGAATTCATTAAATTTTGTTCAAAATCTGTTTTTAAAAATTTAATTTCCTCCTAGATATCATTAATTAATACTCCATTTTATTAATAAATTTCCAACTTTCTGGTATTGCAGCGGTTTCCTAGTGGTTAGGTGTCGGCCACTTAGTCGGAGAGTTCCGGTTTCGAATCCGATTCCACTAAAGATCCGTTGTGTATTGCGCCTGTTGCACGTTCATCATATGTAAGAGGCAAACGTCCTCCCTCTGTGTGGTGCGGAAGTTTAGAGGGGGTGTGCCAGTTCAGGTGTCTTCCTCATTATCCGACCGCAGTTCAAAATTGTGAGGTCCGTCCGAGTATAGCCATCTTGTGCTTCAAAACGGGGCGTTAATAAAACTAATGTAAAAATGTGCAAGTGCATATCTTTGTTTTCTATTAATAATTTTTCAAAAGAGTAAATATAATTTTCGTACATCTTATATTTTGAAATGCATTTTCATTCTTCCCGTATCTGATTGTTATCTTATCTGCTAGAACATGCATACTAAAATTTTCAATCAAAATATCAACGAAAAGACAGAAAGATTAAAACTGATATTTTATGTTAGGTTCAAATAAGCAGATTGAGAATGGTTGCGCATTAACATCTGTTTGCTTTTATTAAAAGTTTGACAGCTCATTTACAAATTTCAGATAAATTTTATGATACCGAACCATTATATATAGAGATTCCTTTATAATACATTTCTACATTGACTGTGCGAATGATAATCATTTAATTTTTCTGTTATTATTAATTTGGATAGTGAACACAGAGTTTTATATTCCCCTTTAATTATTATATTATAAAATAAATTAATAATATTCTGCTTTATGAAAAGGTATTGAATATTCAGTAACTAAACATTCTAAATGAATAATATAAAATATAAAAAAAGCAAATGCTGCAATAAATTTTTTCATGCAACTTGATTCCTTAATTGAAGCTCTGAACTTAAATAAATTTTCACTACACTTCGCAGAAAGTTTGAATAAATGTAAAGCGTGCTTACTTTTTTAACGATGCCGTTTTATTTAATAAAAAGTTTTAAGCCAAACCATTAAAAAAATTTTCTGCTTTCAATTTAATGTGTAGAAGGACATTAACTGTGAATCGTCTGCTTTAAAATTGGCCGTTCAGAGAGCATTCCATTAAAAGACTTGCAGTAAATAAAAGTTCTTATCTTGAGATTAAATATTATGAAGAAGTTTGTTTCCAATTAATGGCTCCTTTTTCGAAGAAATGAAATTTTAGTAACAGTTTAACAGCAGTTTAAGCAGATGGGTGAAGTCTAAAAAAATAAGCTTATTATATAAGATTTTTATCTTTTACCAAATGCTTGTTGATTCTCGACAAATGAATGATTGTACTTTAAGCGCATTTGTTATGGAATTTTTGCTTCTGTAAAAAATGTCTAAATTAACGGATTCATATGGAATATAGATAATATTAGAACATTCAATATTTACTTGGAATTTTTAGACTTACTAATTATTACAGTGGTTTTTATAATTATAATAATAAAGGGATAATCCTTTATGTATACAAAAAGGCAAACGGTTAAAACGAGCTAGGAGAGAATAGTAATAAGGAATAGGAACTAAACGAATATTTATATTAAAAATTAGTGTGGAAATGATTGGTAAATTAAACTAAAAAATCTTTAAAGAATTAACATTTTTCAAAGAATAATAACTACAAATGTTTTATTTAAAGATTAATTGGAAAATGACTTGTACAGGAAAATGCTTCTGCACAGTTCTATACCGATTTGCCAACTATTATATAATTTGGCTCTCTTCATGTTTATACAATAAATACTAGCTGATACCCCCAGAGTTGCTCTGGATTAAAATGCTTTCATGTCAATTCTTTTTAATGTAAAAACTACTGTTATATAAACTATTACAATGCACAAAATCTTTTTATAATCTGAAATGTTCTTAATTGAAATGAAAATATCGACTGAACCAGAAAAGATTTAATTTTCTTTATAAATTATTAATTATTTGTTATATAGATACTTCAAATTTTCTTAACAAATGCTGAAGTATAAGAAAGGTTTTAATGAATATTTTGAAAGAATTAATTAAATAGTTAATTTTTCATTAATTAAAAGTATGAAAATAAACCAAATCAATAGTTATTCCTAATATAAATTGTTTATCGTCATTGTGAATGGTCTACTTTTAAAATTTTCTTTTAGTGTTCTTCCAGAATTTTGCTAATATATTATGGCAGCAGTTCTTTGTGTTATTCTTGTTCTTAAACAATAAAAAATATTGGTGCAAATTGTGTTTAAAATTAACTTTGAAATATTTTTAAATAGAGATAAACAAATTGTACAGAAATGAAATTTGAGTCATTAATAAGTTAATTTCCTGAAATTCAAAAATGTGTAAAATTAGTTTTGCCGTTTTTTTTTTATTTTTTATAAACTGAAATTTTAACTAACTTTTCGGCTTTGAAAAGTTGACAGTGATTCTTCTATTGCCTCAAATAATAAGTGTGCAAAGTTTGGTTGGAATCAGTTCAGTGGTTTAAGAGATGTGAAGCATACACATACATAGTCAAAATGTCTTTTATTTATATAAAGATCTCGCCGTCGTTTCTAAACGAAGTTTGCAAATTCATAAAATTATATCAAAGTAACACAAAATGCGAGGTACTTCCTTGAAAGTCTTGATAAAACCAAAATATGTTTTGAAAATTAAATATTTTTAAACGTAAATTTATGATTTTTTTTTAGTTTGAGATATAATGTTTAAGCTAACTCCACACTTAGGCAGACTACTGGGCGTTTCAATAATGAATGGTAAAAATATACCTCACCAGTCATTAAATAATAAACTTTGAAAAAATTATTAAAGTTAAAGAAAAATTGCACTGAAATAATAAATAGATAAAGAAATATTTACAAAATAATGAGAAATATCGGAACGATAAAGGCAGAGTAGTTCAAAGTCTCACAGTTTCCTAGCAACGGAGAATCTACAAATTTCATCCAAAATCTTCTGCGTCAACTCAATCTTTTAATTAATTAAATTTTGAAAAAATAATAAAAATTAAATGAAAAATTGCACAAAATTGAAATTGGTATCATTGTCAAGGTAAAATTTTGAACTTTAAGATGGTATAAAAATAATTTTTGTGAAAGAATTTGCTCCGAAATTACTGCAGAAAAACGGTTTCGGTTAATTTCTAATTAACTGACTGTTTAATTAACTTTTGGACTTTGAAAAGTTCATAAGTGTTTTCCCCTTTTCTTAACTAATAAGTGTTCAAAATTTGGTTGAAAGCAGTCCATTGATTTAGAAGAAGATAAGGAACATAGCCACAATGACTTTTATTTACGTATATTAAAATGGAATATTGCAATTGATTTTCCTCTCACTTCTTTACGCATTAGAGCTCTGAAATCTCCTACAGTTGCGTGTTCCCGATAAAAATGCAATATTTTCAGAGTTTAATTGTCATTTAATCAATTAATTTTAGTCAAATTTAGATTTCATATAAGAGGCGCATCTGGTAGTGAGTTTAAGAAAAAATTAATTTACAATATCCTATAATAATAATAATAATAATAAAGTATTATGAAAAGTATTAAATAATAAAAAGTATAAAATAATTTAAATTTATTTAGGTTACAACGTTTGTACTAATAAATGTACTAAAAATAACGGAGAAACAAAATCGTAAAACATTGAAAGGAATACTAAAAAGAAATTAAGCCACAGTGAGGGTCCTAGGAACGACACTTTCTAAACATTCAGTCAAAATTCCAATTTATTGCTGAGTGGTTTATCAATTTATCGATTAGTATTTTCATCAGTGAATCGCTGCTTTAAGATTTATTTTAATCTTTATATTTTTAATAAAAATAAAATTGTTTTCTAGTTCACAGTACGCTAATAAACGGGTGTTTTCCAAACTTTCTTTTATTTTGAATAATTTGTATTTAATTTTATGATTTTCACATTACATTAATAACCAAGGATCATTCTTTACTTCGTAATATTATCATCTATGTTTTCGTTTCATCGTGTTTTAATAGATCTGAATCAACATCTCTCTAAGCATGGCATTATTAATCTCATCCACAAAAAGATAAGATGAGAGATGTTGCGAAGATAAGATCATGATTAAATGGAAGTCATTTGTACTACGATAACATTAATAACTGAGCAGTTTATCCTTTAGATCTAGAGCTTGGACCATCTGATGCAAATACTAATGAAATTTATTCCTCTTCAGAGTAAGCCTCTCTGTCGATATTAGTCCTTCGAAGTCATTAATTTAACATTAAAATTATTAGGCTCAGAGTAGTTCTAACTGAATGTAAATGGAATAGCGAAAGGGAGAAGAAGTAATTGTTAACTATATTAGAATAGATACATATTAGAATAGAATTTTACTGCGGTTTGATCCCATTCTTAACTCTTTAATGCACGATTTTTAAAAAACTCATTTAAAAGTATTTTTGACTTTCCTTTCGTGAATCAAACGTAGGGAAAAGACTTTAAAAAAATCCTATTTTGTTTTAAAAATGGTTTATGTCTAAAAACCAGTTTGTTACCAACTGACAACAATGAGCTTTATTTAAAAAAATTCCTGAATAAAATTCTATAATATTAAACACAGATGAATTTTAATAAATAATAATACGGATAAGGATCCTTCAATACTGTAGAATAAAATATCTTCTTCTTTCTAATCCTTCTGATCTCAATCGGATCAGATCCATGAGATCGTTCGCCTTCATCACCTCCAACACGAAATCCGGTCGCTTAAGCAGGTCATCATGCACCAAGGCAACGCAGTCAAGTAGATGTTGCGGAGTGGCCTCAATCATGTTGCACTTTGTGCAGATATTGAACTTAGAATAAAATATGGTATTCTCAAGCGTATAAACAAAGCTAAAAAGATGCAGCCTCAAGTGAAAAAAGCAATTTATTTTTATTTATTTATTTATCAGTGCTCAGGCTGCCATCTATATGTTGTAAATTGATTTAGAAACATTTTCAGAATGTATTCTATTGGCTACAACAGGCATTAGATTGTCTTATTTTCAAGGTTTGAAGGGACAAAATTGGGTATGTTGTTTAGAGGCAACGCTGGGTATTTAAGGTTTAAACTGTTATAGTCATGTGGAAAGTGCAAGTATGGAAATAAAAATTTAATAATGAAACGAAATTGATACAGACTTGGATGAACTATATTGGGACCATACTAGAGCTCAAGATGGTTTTACGAATTATTTCACGAAGATTTAATTAATCGAAACGCTGACTCTCGAACCAGAAGTGAATATTAGTTGGAGACGTCATCTCCATTTTTTTTCTTGGAAATTGATCTTTTTTAAAAAAAGTTTTGTCTGACTGAGTGACGTATTGAGTAAAAAAAATGTAAATAGCCTGAATTAAATTATTTTTATAATACGAATGACTATGTAATTTGGTTTGATGCTACAATAATACCAAATATTATCTCAATTGATACTGAAGCGTGTAATTTATGTTTATAGACGAGTTTTCTGTTTTGTTTACTTTCATCAAAACCTTGACTTTATTTGCGTGGATTTTCGACTTCCGCTTTGAAGATTCCATTGACTTAGCATTACACCGGAATTACGTAGTCACCACATTATTGTAAATAAACAAAACAAAAAACTTGTCCTTAAAGTAAAGTATAAATTTATATCATTTCAAACCCCAGTTATTATTTTGTAATTACACGAACGTAATATGTCTATGTATATTCATGTTTTGTTTGATAAACTAAATTTTCAATACATATTTAAGTATTAACTTTTCATTGGATAGAAATAATTGTTAATTCCATCATTCCTTAGCCTAACTCGTTTCTATGAACCCTTTCTTTTGTTAAGCTTAATAATCAGAATAATTTGGTAAATGCAGCCACTAGATCACGTAATGCTGATCAAGGTGAAAGAAACAAAGCTTTGAAGCTGCAATTCTTGTTGAACTACCACGTTGAAATAAATTGCTTTCGCTTTCAGTTCTCTTTGCTGCCTTTGCAAATTTGATTTCGTAAATCTTTTCTAAAAATTTTTCTTCTTCATTCTTAGTATTTCACGATGTATTAGTTTTTAATGGTATTTGGTGGTTGAATTTTTAAGACCTAGTGGATTTAAGGATTAAAGCAGACATCTTTCTCAGAAATTCGTAATATAATTATCAGACAGAAGTGAATTAGTTTCTTTTAACACGATTGTCATTATTCGTTTGCTAATGAAGATTAATTTGCTTTCTTGTATTGAATTGTTTAACAGCCTGGTTTCTTTACGAATGCTAAGTTCATCAAAATTCAATTACATGTATTTAAAAAATTTTAAAGATTAATTTTTCAAGCAAATCTGTGCTTTTAAAATTGATATTAATTCTTGTAAGCTGGTAATTAATTATTATTTAATTAATAAAGTTCCTACGTGTTTATTGAAATTCTTAAGTTTTTTTCAATCATATGAAAAATGACAGAAATCTTCGAAACTATTTGTGAGATTTCAAATTAATTGCGGATTTGAAATTTGTATTTCAGCAATTTTTCATAGAGCCTTGAGCTAATTTCAAAGAAATAGTAAATATTGTGGAGGAATGTGTTCAGTAGATCTTTCTTCCGAAGTAATGACAACGATATATTTATACTTATGTTAACGTTGCCATGGAAACGATTTGGTTATAAGAAATTCGAAATTTTTAACTTTGAGATGAGATCATAAATATATTTTTCAAAACTCTTTTCATGTTTAATTAAACATACTACTCTTTTATCTACGTTTTTAATGGAAAGATTTTTCCACAAACATTGTGAAAAAATGATCAAATCAAAACTTTCATCTTTATTTTCTGAAAATGTCGAGTTCTTAGCATTTTAGTGAAGATTTAATTGAATCGCTGATTGTAGAAACCACATGAATCAGTAGGATGTCTCAAAAGAAAATTCTTTTTAAAGAAAACATTGCTCCCCAGGATTTCCCAATCCTTTTGGTTCTAATAGAGAATATATGAAATTTTAGCCCGCTAACTTAACAGGAGGTTTTGGCTGTTAAGCCATATAATTTGAAAAAATCTTAAAATGTAAAATTTTTAGAATGTTTTTAAAAAATTATATGGTTATTAATGTGTGAAAGCTGGTTTAAACGTGGTCCTATAAACATGTTTACTAATATTATGAGTATAAATTATACAATGCTTAGCATGTTATAAATTCTATATAAAAAATATTAATATCGGTAAAATGTTTTTAATTTTTTAAAAAATTTTCAAATTATTGACCTTTAACGATAAAACAATTTTAATATTTATGACAATATTATCGCAAAGAAAATGAATTATTTTATATTAAAAATACAAATTTGTTTATTCAGCAGTGCAGTTGTTAAAGGTAAAAGACAATACATGGCCTCGTGCTTGTTGCAAGTTGCCCAAAATGAAAGAAAGTAGCCTCTTCATTCTTGACCCGATTCACATTAGTGAAACTGGGAAAAGAACAAGCAAAAAAAATTGGAACTGATATAACCCAAAACATAAAAATTAACTTCACTACATCCCAAAACCGTGATTTACATTGGGATTCTAAAATTATGAAAGACCAAAGTTCTTTTTGGTAGACTTATTGTTCTAATTTCTGATATCCCAGGTTTTAAAGGAGGTGAACATTTCAGAGTTCCAGCTATACTAGGTGGAACTGCACAGTCATAATCAAACAAAGTATTTGAGATGTTGAAGAATGGGGGTTGTCTGAAAATATTTCTACTCTGTGTTTTGATACTACAGCTTCAAACATTGGATGGAAGAATGGTGCATGTGTCCAGTTAGAGAATCATTTGAAAAAGAAGCTGCTGTTTCTGGCTTGTAGACACCATGTTATTGAACTACTTGAAAGTGCTGAGTGGAAGTCAGTTTTCGGTACATCAATGATTCCGACCACATTGGGTTTACACAGTTTTAAAAAAATGACTCACACTTAAAAACTGAAAGGGTCAATTTAAAAAGTTGCAAATCAAGGACAGTAAACTAATAAGCTTAAAAAGAGAGACTGTCTCCTTCCTCAAAATGATCCTCAATGAAGAGAAAATTCTCTGTCTTCGAGGTGACTGCAGAGAATGTGCCGAGGTTATCCTAATACTGATGGGAGAAACTCCACCCCCGGCAGTGGCGGTTTTTCGCACAGGTGTTAGAGGTACCCGCCTCGTGCCTCGAAAATCTAGGGGCCTCAAAACCTATTCGACGTACATCGTAGTGCTAAGCCGACGGCGGTTTTCCGACAATGGGTAAGGGGAAGGGGGCCTCAAAACGATTTTTGGCCTGTGGCCTAATATTGACAAAATCCGCTATTGACCCCCGGGGAGTTTATTGGCAAAATCTTGGGGCATTTCACAAAGCCAGGTTTAACTAAATCAAGCTTCATTTTAAAAATAAAAGAAAAACTTTCTTCAGCTAGTGGTTACGTTGGTTCATCTCTGTTGCAGGTAACACAGGTAATGAGATGGCGGTCCTCTTTGCAAAATTAGCAACTGAAATTGGCAATGATTTTGAAATTCCTGTTCCTTATTCTTTTCTTAAGAAAAATATAAAACGAGACTTATTAAATAATTGGAACCATAGTTGGAGGGACTCCTAAACTGGCAAAAGAGTCAAGGATTTCCTTCCAACTCCTGATCTTGAGCTATTTACTCTTAATAAATATTTAGTTTATTTAGTCACATGACATAGTCCATTTTTAGAGTACTTTCATCGTTTTAATATTTCCTCCACTCCATTATGTTTGTGTGGTATCATTGGTGATGCCGACTACTCTATTTTTTAATGTAGATCTACAACGGAATTTTACTTTACAAAGCCTTCAATGGATAATAAAAAATAATGGATGGTTTTAAAAAATAATGGATCTTTGCTAAGGATTAGAAGGTGCTGTGAAATTTCAAGGTAAATTTGCAATCAAATTACCTATTGTGGGTCTGACTTTGGGTTTTGACTTTTGAGATGTTAGTTGGTTGGTTTTCGTTTAGTAATCTTTTTTGCTGTTTTTGTATATATAGTTTTTCTGTGGGGCTCTAGGTTCCACTTTATGATTTTAATTTCTGTTATAATAAAATTTTAACAAATTCTTTTCTTTTCAATTTAGAAGACTGAAGGCTTCGGCCAATTACTAATATGCTCTGTATTTTTATATTATAAATTTATTTTGTATATATATTTTTAACCTTGTATTTAGATGTTCTCCACTTTGTGCCTTGTTTTTTGTTCTGTTTTTATATTTTTTGTATCTTTTGCCCTTTATTTGGCGTTGTAATATGTTTTTGTCTACTTTTGTATAGTTTTTTTATTATGTGTGTGTGAGTGTAGTGGATTGCTTTTATGTCTTTGTTTAAATTATGTTGTAGCATTGGCTTTTGTTTAAATTTCTGTGAAATCCCTTTTTTGAATTTGTTATCTGTAACTTCTGCCATTTACTTTGTGTGCTATTTATTTTATTTTAATTTATTTTTTAAAATTTTTTGTGGGCATCGCATTTTTATTAATTTATCTTTTGTTCCTTCAAGTGGCAACATTTAAATTTTGACAGTTCAAATTTTCCTTCAATATTTGTTGTAAATTTTGGTCACATTTCCACCATGTCTGTCTGTCTGATGGAATGTTCTCCTCCCGGAGAGTCAACCTGCACTCTAAAACCTTAAGGTTGAGTCGGCTCTCCTGGGTAGTGAATGAATGAATACCATTCCCCGCTGGCCATTGACGCTTGCTAAGCAAATGATGGCTGGGGTAAATAAAAAATTCATATTCCCTGGGTGTCACTTACCCTTGCTGCACTACTGGCCATTTTGACAGTGTTAATGTAATTGTTTCATTTTTTTAAAGTCAAATACAGTAAAGAATCGACAAATACCTTGCCCCAGGCACCGCTTCCGCAAGCTGAGAAACTAATGATGACTCGGGGGGTGAAAAATAATCTTATGACCCAGGCCCCACTTACTCTCGGTACACCACTGTCAGTATGTAAGGTTATTCAAGGTTAACCATGTCCCGTTCCTTCCGAAGGGAGAGAACCTACGGAGGAAACAGAAGGAACTGTGCTTCCGGTCAGACCCAATACCATGCCCAGGGCGCCGTCCGTTTCCGCAAGCTGAGAAACTAATG
>BGPR01000139.1:899102-933175 GCA_013235015.1 Araneus ventricosus | reverse complement strand
CGTATGACCCAGGCGCCACTTAATCTCGGTACACCTCTGTCAGTCAAAGGTTATTCCAGAGTAACCATGTCCCGTTCCTTCCGAAGGGAGAGAACCTACGGAGGAAAAAGAAGGAACGGTGCTTCCACAAGCACCAAAAAGAAGACAATGGTACTTCAGGACACGGTAATAGAAAACATGATATGAAGTATTTTCTGTTCTTGCCGTAGCAATGATGGGGAGAGGAAAATTGAATTTCAAGGATTACTATACTCGATGCGAAGTGGTTCTAAGTAGGAATACAGAAACAAAAGAGTAGTTTAGAGCTGGCCGAGGGGTCGGAACCACAGGAGAGAGCAAACAAAAATCAACGAAATATGCTGCAGCGAAAAACTGTCTAATTAAGTTTAAAAATCAATAGCAGATTAATAAGCTAGCAAATTTATAAAACAAGTATTTTTGCCTACTAGACTGCTGAAATGTTTTTAAATTCAAAATCTTCAGATTAGAGCGAATTCTTGAAGGCGTTGAACGTACTAAGATTTGGAAACTAAACGACAAAGAATTCGATAAAAAAAATCTTAATCTTTTATTGAAAATTTATATATATTATAAATGCTATTAAAATTCCAGTTTGCTCAGATTATTTCTATCGGTGCCTATTCAATCAGTGTTTTTAAGATATTGTTCTGACACGTGTATTTGAGACAAAAAGAAGTTTCCTGTTGTTTTGTAAAATAATGAAATTCTACTTTTTAAGAATTATTTTTATTGTTTTAGAATAAGAATAAGAATGTGATTATTAAAGTTGAAAAATTGGTCATTAATTTCATCACAGTTTGATATTTTATGAAAGTATATAAGAAAAACTAAACTATAACAGAACATCATTCGTTATTACTTGTATACATTTAAGAAACTAAATTTGAATTTTTGTCTTTATTCCGACTGAAACTAATCATAAGATTCTTTAAAATTCTAAAGTATTATTTCTTCTTTTAAAATCCCATTGCAATCTTCGTAAGCAAGTCAGTCTGTTTTTGTATAGCATGTCAGATAAATTTCAGTGGAACTAGGCGACAAAAACGCTACAAATCAAAAAGTTAAAAATCTGAAAAATTGCATTCAGACGAAGAATAAATACTTTTCAAAATATCTGACATGAAGATAAACTTCTGAGAACTATAAACGGAGCTTCGAAACTAGCAAAAACATTTTCTGTATGGATATTTATTTATTTTGAGAATACTGAACCGTAGAAAATAACGTACGTGAAATCCCTAGTTGATAAAGAATCTCGCTTTTACTACATATCTTATTTCAATAGTAGGAATAGAGATGACTGAAAAATACGGAACGTGGAGTTGCTATGGTTACTTCAGTATATCAGAAGTAGGACTTCAGAAAATACGGCTGCTAAATATTTAAATGCCTCTATGGATTTCTTGAGAAGAAATTCTTAAGACTGCAATTATTTCTGTTTCTACTGAATTCGAGGAAAACTCTCTGGGAGCGAGAGTATGATTTTTTCTACCCTTTGTAGTTTATTTGTTTCACTTTGTTCTAAACTGAATTTTAGGAAGGAAATTGCATATCAGTTGATCAGAAATTATTTAGGCGAAAAAATTATTATCGTGCATTTTAAAAATTATAATGCAAATATATGCAAAATATAATAAAATGGAAGTGTTTTCCTTCTACTTTCTCGAATAATGCTTCGCTTTGCTCTTAAAGAAGAGTTTTGTGTTTACCTTCTGGAACTCAATTCTTTGCCCTATTCGAAGAAAAATTTGATGCAGATAATCCTTTTAATGTTAAGTTCACGAAGTGAAATTCATCGCTTTAGCTTGCTGTGTTGTGAGTTATCGCATTCACTTACACACCATTAAACAGACCGACAGACAGTCAATGCTTAGAAGAATTTGGTCTAAAATCTGAAATTCTAGTTTGTTTAGTTTAGTTATATTAACGTCCCGTTTTGAAGCAACACGAGGGCTATTTTGGACGGACCCCGTAATTTTGAACCACGGTCAGATGACGAGGACGACACCTTAGCTGGCGCTCCCCTCCCCTGAATTCTAGCGATAAAACATAATGCAAAATTGTATCTATCTATGTCAGGTGCCTCGAACCTTTTTTCCTGGCGTACCCCTTGATCATTCTTTTTGTTTGCGCATACTTTTTGCTTATTCTTTTTGTTTGCGCATACCCCTTGATTATTCTTTTTGTTTGCGCGTACCCCTTGATTATTCTTTTTGTTTGCGCGTACCCCCTACTATCATATCCAACTTCTCCCTCCAACCATCCGTCTATGCAAAGAAGTTTTTATTAGTAATGCTAAGGTTAGCTTAAAAGTGAAATACTAGAACTAATAATATTTGCAGAAATTATTTTTTATTTTACATTTTGTTCCATTTTTACGAAATTATTAGTTCAACGCCAAAGTAAATGAAACCAGTATTATAATTATTTCGTTCTAACTTATAAGGATAGCTAAAAATTACACTTCGTGATAATCAACTATTCAAGTGCGATATTTATTAAACTTGGAGGATAAAGATTCTCTAACTGTTTTTAATCCCTTATGCTTTCTTGTTTCCGCCATTAAAAAATTTGATTTCGCGCATTCCCAGGGGTACGCGTACCACTGGTTGGGAACCTCTGATAAAGGTAATTGTTCCTATGAGTTATCGTATTTTCATGCACAGTGACGAACAGACAGACATGCCATTGATGGATTTCGTCAAAATTTGAAAGAAAATTTCATTTGTCTAGTTCATTCCCTTCTCTTAGTTATAGTGTTGTAACTTCTAGGCCTACGTCGAGGTCAAATTAAATTTACAGAATGGATAGAGGCGAGATTTATTAATCTAGTCGCTGAGGTAGTCGGTATATAGAACGATTGATTCTCAAGTGCTTCATATTATCAAATACTATATTAAACTACTCAGCTTCTCATCATAATGCCTGTATTCAACATATATCAGAAGTAGCCATTGTCAGAAACTACTTAGCTGGTGACTCAGTGAAAGCAAGACTACACATAACAAATTTAATAAAGGAACAACTAAATTAAAATCTTAACTCAAATCATAAAATCATTATACTGCTAGCTGTCAATTGATACAAAAAGAAGAAGAGAGTGAACAGTAGCAGTCAGTCCTTAAATACTGCAACAGGCTCGTCGCTATTGGTCGATGGGTGACATCACAAAGAGGGCGGATCCGATCTGCATGTAATTACAATTCAGGATATTGCCAGATGCCGCGATGATGCCACAGTGTACACCGAAAGACAGTCATAGTTCCAAAAATTGCATTTAGAATTCAGTTTGTTATGAAACTAGGTGATTCATCAAATTCTAGAAGTCTAATTTTCGTCGGTTACAGTACGTTCCGTTTCTATACTTCGTGCACGAGAAAGTGAAAATCAGCATGCAAATTCCAAAAATGTTCTTGAGGGTATATGTAAAGGATTGACTGTCTCTAAAATCTTAATTGGAACATGAAATGTTAGAGGGTCGGAAGGAAGAATAAAATAAGCAGGGCTAGATTTCTCCTAGGGCCAACCTAAGACATGGCCTAGGGCACAGCCGTTGGGGTGGAGCTTATACAAAAAAAATAACAACCTAATATTTATATTTTTTTTCAGTATCGTTTTCAACCCGTCAGCACACGCGCTGGGACAAAATCTACCCCAGCTGCATTTTTTTGAATAAAAATGGAGGTTATGCTTAAATGATCGTTCTTATACATTTGGTACCTGTCAAGGTCATGGACATATGGCCAAAAGGATTTTCTTTTGCGTTCAGAAAATCAGGTTTTATTACTGCAATAAAGCCAGATGGGAGGAATTTTACCCCGCGCGTTTGCTCACGTCTCATTTTAGTCCAGCATTTAGAAACAAAGTGAGGGACGAAATGAGAGCTTACGAACGCGAAAAAGAATTTAGAGCTGGTGTGAACATATTAGCCTAAGAAAAGAATACCTTCAACAAGAAAAAATTCTGAAAAGAGCATTTGGACGTTTCCATACGTGTCCCAGAAAGGATGACAGAGAAACATCAGTTTCCTGTTCAGAGGGCAATAAACTAATCTATAAAAGGAATGTTATCCTATTTTCTGAACATTGTTCAAACGATAAGCAAATGGAATGACTAAAATGAAGCTAAGTTATATTGTTATATTTTTATAAAAATATCACATATATTTTGTAATAATTAATAGAATTATACTATTATTTTTGTAGTAATTTTAGACATCGTTTATTCAAAAAAATTCATTAAAAAGAATATCAAATATGTGTTTCTAAATATTTATTCACCTATTATCCTTACTTTTAAAATGTCAGTTGAAAAAATTTTATTTATTTTATCGCAAAATTCGTCAGTCGAAGCTTTTATGTGTGCCTTTTTCAGTAAAAATACATATTCAACTAAAAGTCTATTTTCGGCAATAAATATCAAAAAGTATCGCGTTAAATTGTTTTTAACTCTTAAGATTGGTTCATAATTTAATATAAAACTCTATTTTAGTCTAATCGCATATCGCAAGCTTATTATGCAACAAACAAAAATTTGGTAAAATTTGTCCCGCGCGTGTATTAACTCTCTGAACCCAGCTAGAGTGAGAATTCCAGTACCTCAAAAACTGAAGTAAATTTTCGTTCACGAAAGCAGAATGAAATCCTTTCTTTCTGTACAGAAATTCCAGGAGGATGACACCCAAGTTTTGGCGATCAATTGTAAACAAAGAAAGGAGCAACTTTTCTCCCGTAAAATTCACTCAGGCGCCCGAAACCGCTTAAGTCCGGTCTCTGTCGAATGGGGCGGGTTAGGGCTCATAGAGTTCGGAAAGGAGTGCGTGTGCTGACGGGTTAAAACGCCATATAAAATGATGCTTCTAAAATTCGCATTCGTTACATTAAATATATTGAGAGATAGATTATTTGTGTATTCTGTGGACCTTATTGTCTCTTGTCCTTGCACTTCTTCGCTTTGAAATCGATTTAATAAGATCTGTCCATTTCAATGATCCTTCAAGCCTATTCACGGACAAAGGCTCGAACAAAGTTCGATTAGGCATTTGAGACGATTTCAAGAAATTCGCCAGTGTGTTTTTGTAGGTGTTAATGTTATGTTTTTTCATCAGTAGTGTAATTTTGAAGTAAAAGTTTATGTGGGGTTCAAAGATTATGAAAATTGTATTAAACGCTTATATGGTTCACAAATAAACTATTGAATATTAAATTCCAAATTATATAATAGCTTTTTTGACAGGGGTGCAGAATATGCTTTGACCTAGGGCATGGAAATGTATGAATCCGGCCTGAAAATAAGAGAGAGAACGGTTTGTGTTGAGCATGTGTAGCAGTGAATTTTATCAGTTTAGGGCTATATACGGCTCATTATTGCATGATTATGGTAGCGATTGTAAGACAGGTTGGTAAAGGAATAAACTTCAATATATGTTTTGATGCTTAGTAGAAAACAACCAGCATCGATTCTGCGGTTACCACAAGCATTGGGAGAATTTTCAATGAATCCATTTATCAGTTTAGAAGTAGAAACGGCCGATTTGCCTACATTCCTAGATTACAAGTTTGCTTATTTAACATACAAAATTTTCATGCCCATAATTAGGGTATCATTCATAGTTCAACACAGAATTCCAATCTCTTGATTTAGCTTGAGACCTGGATTTCTCTAAGTAAACTTGAACAATACAGTTTAACATAAGTACTATATTGATGTATGCTGTGATAAAATCTGAATAAAATAAATTATTTGAAGACCATCAGTAAATATCGATTTGAGTTTTATACTAGTAACTTGTTATACATCACCAAGTACAAGAACTGAAAAATTATTACTTTTATTTATCCATCACTGATTCGACATCCTGTTGACAGTGCAGCCGACCGTAATAAATTTTAAAAAGTATATAATTCTGAGACGAAATTTTAATAATAATTTCGTCTTCATCAATATTATTGCTTAATTTTTTAGAAGAAAATAATTTTTCATTTCTAGTTCTCCGTGTCGATGCATAGCCAGAAAATTCTGATTTCATAATGTCATCAGAAATTAATCACTTCATCATAAGTTGCTTTTTACGCCTTGTGTGTAATAATGACTACATCTCTGTGGGTAATAATTTGTTTCAAATATTGGTTTAATTATCTCTTCTTAATCTTAAATATCTTTGGAAAAGATAAATAAATAAAATTTAAAAAAAATTAGTGTCTGACATTATGTATTATTTTCACTACACCCTTATGTTTACATGGTTGAAGCATCGAAATTTTCTATCTTTTTATGATTCATAACTTTAAACCATACCTGTAATTTCATGAAAAAGTCGATTTTCAATTGTTCTTCAAAAAATAGTTAAATTTATTTCGTTAGGATACATCCTTTTTGGCTATATTACTATACTGTTTGTGTGGAGGTGTATGGAAACCTATATCTTGGCAAACTATGCAACTCTCGAAGAGTTATTGTGAATTGCCAAGCAATATGTTTGAAAGAGGATCTCAAAAAGCATTAGCCTCTACATATTTTCTGAAACGTTACGTAATGCCAGAGTTTTATTTTAATTTAAATGCTTTTATCTCTCGTCTTCAGAACGCTCACTTCCTTATGTGGGCAGTAAGAAATTGGATGAAATTGGATGCATTCCATTTCAAATGAATAATTTCAAGATATATATGTAGGAGTATCAAATATTTCTGGATCTAGTTCAGTAATGCTTGTGGCGATAGCGATCTTCTATTTTAATATGACAGTGTTGCAAGTTTTTGAAACTGAATACAATGCCGCCAACTGTTAGAAGAATATTAGATCAAAACCAGCGGGAGTGGTCTCCCCTAAACTTTCTCGTATACTTTCTAAGTGGAGATTCGTCAAAATCTCGAGTTCGAATTTTTTTTTGACGATTACAATACTTTCTCTTTGTATACTTCGTATACGAGAAAGTAAAACAAAAAAACAAACAAACCTGAAATCAAATATCTGTTGCCACGTTTCAAAAAAATATTACTTTGAAGCATGCGATAAAATAGGCAATGCAATGAATACTAAAGCGAAAATTCTGCTTTGGAATTGAATTCCCAAGAAAACAATTTATACTACCACAACCGTAACAATTGCAAAAGCGCGTGAATGAAAGATTTGCTGAAATAATGAGATCGGTTTGATTTACAACAATAAAAAAATTGTTAACAGTTGATGTTTGAAAACATTATTTATTGTTGTAAATAAAATTTACAACAATAACAGATTGCTACCAATGCGCATGCCCATGAGAATCGGATTAAAAGAAATTGAATATGCAATTTGAACGCCTCTTTTTGACGGATTTGGCCCAAACTTTTATACGGACTTACATTCATAACGATAAAACTGTGTACCAAATTTTTTCCATTTAGCTAATCAAGTTTTTGAGTTATAGCGTTCGCATGACCGCGGACATACAAATAGACAGACTTCCCTTTGACGAATTTTGTCCAAAATTTGATAGAAACCTACAAATTATGTTCAAAGACCACATACCAAATTTCATCCCCGTAGCTCTAATAGTTTTCGAGTTATCGTGTTCACAGACAGACACACACACAGACAGACATACAGACATAATTCGAAAATTGTGTTTTTCGGACTCAGGGAGGTCTAAAACGTGGAGATCCGACAAAATCTCGAGTTCGAATTTTTTGACGATTACAATACTTTCTCTTTGTATACTTCGTATACGAGAAAGTAAAAATGAGAGACTTGAGTCTCTAGTTCGAAACATCACAGCTTGATATGTTATGATTTAAGATTTGATTAGGATATTGATAAGTAGATTAAGATTAAGTATATTTGCTGTATCAAAATATGAGTACTCTTAAAATATTTCTACTTATAAAATTTATTGAAATTAAAGAAAGAATTGTACAGAAATAAAATACGTATCGCATTAATTTTTTGGACGTTTACTGTGGTATAAAAACGGTTTTTGCACAATAATATGCGTCGATGTTATTGAAGGAGAACGTTAAAATTTCGAGTAATTTTTAATTTTGAAAATCCCTTTCGAGTGAGCACCTGCTTCGCAAGAAGTAACTACCTGCCAGATTTGGTAACTCTAGGTACAGCCATCTGCCCTGTAGAGTGTTTTAAACTGTTTTTGCACCCTCATGTTGCATGTCGCATTGCGCATTTTACAGATAGTATTTGTCTATAAACAAGCCTTTCATGTTAATAAAAACGTTAAAATTTCGATTAATTTTTAATTTTGAAAATCCTTTTCAGTGAGCACCTACTTCCCAAGAAGTAATTACCTGCCAGATTTCGTAGCTTTAGGACGAACGATCTGCTCTGTAGAGTATTTTAAACTGTTTTTGCACCCTCATGTTGCATGTCGCATTGCGCATTTTACAGATAGTATTTGTCTATAAACAAGCCTTTCATGTTAATAAAAACGTTAAAATTTCGATTAATTTTTAATTTTGAAAATCCCTTCTTGCCGAGTACCTACTTCCCAAGAAGTAATTGCCTGCCAGATTTGGTAGCTTTAGGACGAACGATCTGCTCTGTAGAGTGTTTTAAATTATATTTGCATCCTGCATGTTGCATGGTGGATTACGCAATTTACAGATAGTACCCGCCTATAAACAAGCCTGTCATGTTAATAAAAACACTAAAATTTCGATTAATTTTTAATTTTAAAGGTCCCTTCTTAGTGAGCACCTACTTCCCAAGAAGTAATTACCTGCCAGATTTGGTAACTCTCTAGGTCCAACGATCTGCCTTGTAAAATGTTTTAAATTATATTTGCATCCTGCATGTTGCATGGTGGATTACGCCATTTACAGATAGTACCCGCCTGTAAACAAGCCTGTCATGTTAATAAAAACGTTAACATCTCGATTAATTTTTAATTTTGAAAATCCCTTCTTAGTGAGCACCTACTTCCCAAGAAGTAATTACCCGCCAGATTTGGTTGCTCTAGGACGAACGATTTGCCCTGTAAAGTATTTTAAACTCTTTTTGTACCCTCATGTTGCATGTCGCATTGGGCAATTTACAGATAGTACTCGCCTATAAACAAGCCTATCATGTTAATAAAAATGTTTGAAATAAAAACCAATAATTATTTAAGTGGCGCTCGTCGCCTACCTTTCGGTTACTTTTTTAATTTCTAATTAGATTTCCCTTAATCCCGATGAATCCCTACACACTTTTATTAATTTGACTTGTTTCATGTTTTTAAAGATGGAATTTTGTAATCGACTTTTCTCTCACTTTGTAATACGCTAGGCGTCTGAAATTCTGTACACCTATGTGTTCTGATGGTAATATAGTATTTTAAAGTTTTCTGAACTTAATTATCAATTAACCGATTAATTTAAATAATTTTTTTCCAATATTAGTTGTGCCACATGGTAGTAAATTTAAGAAAAAAAGTAAATTCACGATTCCGTAATATTTATAATAATGAATTATAAATTAAAGACTTAAAAGTGAAAAGATAATTATAAAAAAATATTGTACATTTTAGTACAATTATAAAGTTTCATTTTTTAAAATACTCTCTTTGTCTCAAGTTTATTGCGATTATATAACTAAGAAAGTCCTCGAACAAATAGTTTATTTTGCAAGTGAAAGGAAATATGAGCCAACTGTTCATCGTGGTGCCATCTATCCAGTGTCATTGCAATAACTGAAACAAAATCTATAGGTGTAAGCTGAGTAAAAGCAAATAAACAAAAGAAGAAAACATTTTTAAATATATTCAGTAGAAAAATTTATAGTAATGAACTAATTACATTGTGTTTTATATTTGTAAATATATTTTTTAAAGCTGTTTTAAATTTTAGATTAATTCTCTAATTGTAGCATGATATTTCTTTATTATAAACGCATTTCGTACCAGAAAAAATATACCTCAACAATTTATTAAAATACTTTTCTTCTCTTCTCTTTGTTCTCTTTCTTCCACTTTTCAGACAGTTCACGGAAAGAAACCTGTTATGAGACTTTTTCCTTTTTAAACGGAGCAATGCAAAGTCAAAGTAAAGCGAAATTAAATTTTAATATTTAAAAGTAAATAACTTTTGTATTCAAATAAATTTTAAAATATTAAAAACATGAATTTATATCTTCATCTTATAGTTGTGTTTAATTTACACAAAAAAATTAATAATCCCGTAATCCTTCTACTCCTAGTTTTCCAAAAGTGTTTAAAATCAAAGCATTTTATCATGGTAACGAAAAAACTAATGGGGTTCATACAGGAACAAAAATATCTTTACAAACAAAAATTATTTACAGTTTGTAATTGATCAAAAAGCATCCTTCGCATCTATCAGAAACACTTTCCTCTGTGCTGTCGTATTCTTTTACCAAAGCTTTTTGTTTTTAACCCTCTTACTGCGTATCCGGAGATTTCCGTGGGTTAGAAGCAAGTCTATTTTCTGTTGCATCCAGCTATTTTCACAGGCTAATGTGTTAGTACTTTTATAGCGTTGAATCATATTATACTAATAAAGCTTTGCGTATAGACAGCAACTCTCTTGGCTCAACGGTATTTGAACACGTTTGCAAACGTTGTATCTAAAAAGGGATTTTAAAAAAATCCGCAGTCAGAGGGTTAAAATTTTTTTAAACTTTCGATTTAGTAAGATAACATCAGTTGTTAGCATTACTGGTCAATAGGTTTGCTACAAGCTCAGTTAAATTTTAAATCAGGCTTAAATAGATTATATAAGGTTTTGTGTCTTATCTTTGAAATTTTGTTTAATTATTAAAAACACCTATGATTCTTCCGCTAATGATTCAAGATTTTTTTAGCTTATTCAGTACGGGATGTCTTACTAGAAACACAAGACTAATTTCGTAATGTCACCAAATAAATGAAAAGCGGTACCGTAAAAATTGTCAAAACGTTTTTTAAACTTTTCTTGTGTCTATAACAATTGGAATAATTCTGAATGCAGATGACTAAAACTCTGAATATTTCCTTCAATTTTCTAATGAAATGGTTTGAGTCTCATTAATCAAGATTGGTTAGTGTTCATGAATTCCAGAGCTAGGCATTTGTGCTCAGCCTCAATTGCTGCTTAAACCAAAGTATAATAAAATGCATCGGAAACACCAAGATTGGTTCTGAAATAAGTAGGAAATAAATATAAAAAAACATTAACAAACGCTTGTACCAACGCATTAAAAAAAAATAATGTTTTTTCAAAAATCTGGAGGTCAAAACAAAACTCGTAAAAGCGTGAGGCGCTGATTTTATGTCTTTCTCCTATTGTTTTCAACTCCTCACGCTTTTACGATTTTTGTTTTGACCTCCAGATTTTTGAGAAAAAAATATTATTTTATTTTTTAATGCATTGGTAAAAGCGTTTTTTTCTAAAGCGTTTTTTATATTTATTATTTTCTAGTTTTTAGTCTTAAATTTATATGTATCATAATTCAGCATTATAAATATTTTGGGATTTTAGAATCAATTTTTCATGAACTAATTCCAACAATTATTTTATTAAAAAGAGTTCTAATATAACTGAAATATTGCATTGTCATCAAGACCCAATAGATATACAAAATTCCAGAACACTATTGCATTAAGAAGTGAGTGAAAAATCGATCACAAAATTCTGACCTTACAAAAAATATTTCGAACTTAAATTCATTTTTCTTCAACTAATTCCAGCAATAATTTCTTTGAAAAGATCTATAAATAGGACATACTTATTTTTATTTCTATTAAAACATTTAAATTACTGTGTAAAGTCTTTAAGTTCTAAAAAATACTATAGATGGCGCCACGAAAACCTACCGACTGCAAGCTCAATTTTGCGAATTTTCTTTCGAAAATTGATAATTGAGAGCTCTAAAATTATTAAAATATTGCATTGTCATCAAGCAAGACCCAATAAATATACAAAATTTCAGAACTTTAGTGCATTAAGAAGCGAGTGAAAAATCGATCACAAGATTCCAACTTACGTACATACAAACATGAAACATTTCGAACTTAGTAAAAGCGTTTTAAGAAAAAGAGAGAAACAATCTTATAGAATACAATTATTGTGAATGGCAAGGACTTTGTAAAAATTTTAATAACCACAGGAGGGAATCCGTATGATATTGTGAAACAGATTTATCATGTGGGTTTGAGCGAAATGAACCATTTAGTAGTTTTTTAGGGAGCATTGCATTTATTGCTGAACGAAAAGAACTTGAGAACTTATGAGTGGATTTGGATGATCTAAAATGCCTATAAAAGGATTTCTAGTCAGTTTTGTGATGTGGTCTTCTACCTTTTCTATTCTCAATTCAGAGTATATTACCGAGTTTTTTATGTACCAGGGCACGTTTGTTATTATGGGAAGAATTTTATTTTGAATTACTTGTACCTTGTTGAATCTCATTAAATCGGTTCGTTTCGTTATAAATTATTGATTTTCAGTGTTTAAACTAGAAAAGAAATATATAAAAAATATCTATTCATTTACTGCGCCGCAATACCAAAATCCTTACGCGATGAATTATTTTTAAATTATTTCTTTAAATTATAAAAAAATATAGTTATGTTACGGATTTTTTTTAATTTAATGATAATTAAATTAAAAATGTTTTTTTTTATTTTTGTTTTAATTTAATGATAATTTTTATTGTAATTTCATTTTTGAGCAGTTTCGTAATGGTTTGTGATTTCAGTATTTTTACTAAGTTCTGCCATTCTGTATAATGGACAAAGTTTGTATTCTACAGTAATATTAATAAGCTAAACTTCAAATGTAAAATAATATTAACATCCTTTAAAAAATTATTTTAAATTATAACTCATTTCTGAATTTCTGCTTTTGAGATGAAGCTATTGAGTTAATAATTAAAATATAATATCTATAGTCAATAGTTCATTTTTATTGGTTTTGAAAAATATGTGAGATTTCGAAGATAAAGGATTAGAGTTTCAGTTCTGTTGCAGGTTGCTTATTTTATTTGAATACATTTATAAATATTACACAGATATCTTTCACAAGAAACTATAATTTGTTGTTTGCACAGGGTATATATTCTTAATATAAAAATTAGTTTGAGTGTAATTCATGAATATCTATCTCTAAACGATAATTGCCATTTACTTTCAGTAGTCTCGAATAACAGTTCAACATTATAAAATAGTTATAAATTCAAAAATAAATAAACTGTGATTAAGTTGTGAAGAAAGAAACAGAAGATTCTAGGTTTATTTATTTTTCATCTGCAAAATCAACATGCCCCACCGTTAGATGAATTCAATTTTCAGGGAAAAAATATTTTGAAAAATTGATTTTTTTCAAAAGAATCTCCAATAATTTAGTTTCTTTTTACCCTTTTTTTTTATCCAGATCAATTTCTTTCAACTGAAAAGCAAGATTTAATTTTTTTTAAAAATATCTTCCCGAAAATAGGTATCTGAAAATTAGTTCAGTAATTCTTTTATAGATGGCGCTGTACTAATGGTGCGTTAGTGTGGAACATGCTGCCAAGCATGGATTTGAAAAATGTGATATTCGACTTCGAAGTGAATGATGCCTAACTACCATACATGAGCATTATGTTTCGGTCCGTTAACGCATACGACGAATAGAATGGTGTAGCTGAAGGAAAACGACCTTTCTTTTGTTTATTTTGCATTAAAGATATAGTAAGATCGATGAGTGATTTCTATGAGCAATTCTGTAAGTAAGAAACAAATTTATTTGTGCTTCAGTTAATTTTTTGCTTATGTATATATAATTAGAAATTAAGTTGTAGCATAGAATTATTACTTCAGCGAACTGCTCTAAAATAATTTTTTTTAAATTCCATCTGAAAATAACTTTCTGACATTGACCAAGTTGAAAGTTACTCAGATAATTGCAAAAGAAATTAAACAAAAATATAACTCCGAGAATGTAACAAATTGCGCATTAAATAACATGTTAGAGGAGAAGAAATATTTAAAATATATTAATTTAGTTTATTTATTTTGATAAACAGATATAAATTGAATTAAATAAGTTGTAAACAAGTTTTAACAATGAATATTTGTCTTATTTAATCATGTTAAACAATTTTCTGGTGTTATGTTTTGCTTTAAAATACTTCCAGCTTCATTTAAATGTATTTGTCTTTGCGCCTTTACGTCGTTTGTGGAAGAGATATCAGCTTGCTTTTTTAAAAAAATTGTCTTCTGTTCCATTAGAAATATTTGAAAAGTTGTTAAGAATTTTTTAATCAATCTAAATTTTTCTTTTTCTTCAATGTTTTCTTAAATAATGCACAAATTAATAAACTAAATTGAATTAAAGAGGAAACTTAAGTATATCAAGTAAATATAAAGCTATAACCAAAATATTATGTTTTCCTTACTGCTTATTTATTTCTTTACTTTTACCGAATGTTTTTTTCATAAATTTTATATCAACCTAGGAACCTACAAAAAGAAATACTGTCCTGATTACAAAAACAGGCACATATCATATATCTTCTGTAGAAATTTCAGAAGTTAGAGGTAGATAGATTTTACTATAGCAATTGCTAAGTGATAAATATAACGCAACTAAAGTGAATAAATAAGTTTCGAAGATCTATCTCTTTTCAATTTTAACAAATGTAAAAAATTATTTATCATTATTACCTCTTAAATTCTAGCAAGATAAAAATTATGTTTTTTTTAATTTACTTTTATTTTATACGAATTCTAAGCACAATAAACAAATATAGTGTTTATTAATTATTTTTCTAATAAGGCTTATAATTGTCATCATTTAAGAGTACGAATTCACTTGCAAGAAAAGCTTCAATTTTTATATGCTTTATCTATATAAATGTTTTAAATTCATATATTTTAAATGAAATTTACAATTAAATGTATTTGTGTTCAGCTATTCATTTTAACCGACTCAATGTTTTTGAACAGATTTTAGAAAATGAAATAGCCTTCATATGATTCAGTACAGTTTATGTTCAGTACAGATTTAAGTACAGTTTTTTATAATATTAATATAACTTTAGCATAATTAATTTCTGACGTACGATGTTTCATATCTTTTAGAAACAATGTGTCGAATTTGGATCTGTGTCCTGGTGAGAGATAGATATATCACTTTTTCCATCAAAATATTATGTTTCTGAATAAAATTATCTTCCGAGAAAGGGTGCTATTTTGTTCCTTTACTGGTTTGATATTGAAGGTTTCGGATTTCTAATGTGAGAAATTAATGCTAAGTTACATAATTTTGAAACTGCAAATAATTACCGTAGGTATTTCTTAGATTCAGGTAACTAAAACTTATTGATAATTTTTCATGACAGTTGGTATTGTCGGTTGACTTTAAACCAAAATATGTTGTAATATAAAATAATACTATCAACGGCAAATCTGCTTTAGCGCTTGTCAAAACTACTATTTAAAATATGATTCACTTAACTTTTTTTAGGGATATCTTTAAAAAGATTAGTGTAAGAAGGAAGAATATACAGATATTTATACACAGGGGGTTATAGTTAAGCATCCATACTCTGATAAGTGTCAAAGAAAAAATAAACAGTGGTTATAAAACTCGAAATCTCTCTGGTATGCCTTTTGAAATATAAATAAACGAATAATGCAAAGAAGAAAATAGAAATGCCTAGTAAAAATGAAAGTTTTTTTAATTAAATCTCTTTATACATTGCATGGATTAAACTGATGTTTCAGTGCCTATGTCAATTGTTAGTTGCCATCACATTCCTATACTGTGTGCTTTACATGTATTTAATGGATATAAATACATGTAAATACACATACATCATGGCTATAAATCAATACTCAGAGATGGTAATAGACCGTTTCTGTCTTATCCCGATTATATTTTTTGTGTCATTCTTTCCCCATGCTCTAAGATGCATATTGCCTAAATTTCGTGTTTTTATGGTCATTAGTTTTATTTCTACAATACTAAGAATGCGGATACATTCAGGGCCAGATAATCAAACAGGTAACTGATGTAATAAACTGATATTTCAGTGCCTATGACAGTTGTTAGTTGCCGTGACATTCCTATACTACGTACTTTACATGTATTTAATACACATCATGGCAATAAATCAATACTCAGCGATGGCAATAGACCGTTTCTGTCTTATCCCGATTATATTTTTTGGTGTCATTCTTTCCCCATGCTCTAAGATGCATATTGCCTAGATTTCGTGTTTCTATGGTCTCTAGTTTTATTTCTACAATACTAGGAATGCATATACATTCAGGGCGGTATAATCAGATAGGCAAAGTAGGCAATTGCCTAGGGGTCCCGCAACTTTAGGGGGTCCCAATGTTTTGAGATTCTTTAGTGGTATTTTCAGGGTAATTTAATTTTGTGTTTTCGCTTGATTCACAAAGACCATGTACTGTAAATTATTCAAATTAAAAAGAAGTATCTTTTAAATTTCAGAACATTATTCTTAGAATTTTTTAAAAAATTCGTTTACAAATCAGTGTGGAACTTTTTTTTCGCAGTTGACTTACAAGTCTACTGCTCCTGCAAACTTTGTATCAGAGTATTTAAAATGCGTTTAAAGGTTGTTTAATGTTTTTAACCTTTTATTTAAAAGTATTTTTAAATTTAGATATTAAATTTTCTATACACTAGATCATGAATCAACTCGCTTGAAGGTGACCTGGAATTAAATGTTTTGTTATTTCAATTTGCCATAATATTTGCTTCTTAATTCTATTTGTATAGATATTGAATTAAAATCAATAAAAAATCTGGTTTTAGAAGTTGGGGAAGATAAAAGGGACCCCGAAATTTGCATTATCTGAGGGCCCTTACAGGATTTAATTCGGTCCTAGATACATTAGAACTGCGAAGCACATAAAATTTAACTTAAACGAAATGATTATACAGTTAAACCACTTTAATACGCCTTTCAAGGAACAGCTCCAGAACGAGGTACTAACGAGAGCGGCATACTATCGAATCTTGATTCAAAAAGCGATGAAATATTTATTTTAGTCATACAGTAATATTGCATAGTTCTAATCTTTAATGAGATATCATTAAACATATAAGACAACATATAAAATTTAACTTTAACGAAATGATTATATAGTTAAACCTTTTTAATACACCTTTCAAGGAACAGCTTCAAAACGAGGTACTAACGAGAGCGATATACTATCGAATCTTAGTTCAAAATGCGATGATCGTATAATCCTGCTTTTTAATGAGATATCATACACATTTTACAATATTATTATGCGTATAATTTCAGACTGTATTAATAACATTTAAAATATTTAAAATTGTTAATATTTCCATTTTTTGAATAATTAAAAAATTCCAAATAATAATTACAGCCTTTTTATTGCAATAAACCTTCTTGAGTTATAGATATTTTTTCTTTCTTGAATTTTCATCCTACCATATAAAGTAGAGTGTAATTCTTATTACTGGAAATATAGCGACATCTTAGACCATTATATTGGAAAAGATATAAATTTAAAACAAATACATTTATTGTAATATGTTATTTCTGGTTTTTCTTTATTTTAGAAGGCAAAGAAAGCTGAGCATTTAAATTTGTTTCAGAAAGAAAAGAGATTTATCTTGTTTCGATTTCCATGATGTTTGCATTTGGATCCTCATTAACCCTTAAATGCCCAGTGTTGCCATTAAGCAGCATACCCAATTTTGTCTTCTAAAATCTTGAGAATAAGACTGAAGCTCTAATACCTGTTGTTGCCAAAAGGATACATAATGAAATTTTTATTAAATCAATTTACAACACATGGATGGTAGCCTGAGTGATGATAAAAAATATAACTAAATTGATGTTTTTCTCTTGAGGCTGCATCTTTTTTGCTTTGTTTGTTCGCTTGAGAATACCATATTTTATTCTACAATGTTGAAGGAAATTCCTTATCTTTATATTACTTATTAAAATTCATCTGCGTTTAATATTACTGAATTTTACTAAGAAATTTGTTTTCTGAAATGAAGCTCAATGTTTTCAGTTGGTGACAAACAGGTTTTTAGCCATAAACCATACTTAAAACAAAATAGGATTTTTTAAAGTATTTTTCCCATGTTTTATTCACGAAATGAAAGTCAAAAATTCTTTTAAATCAGTTTTTTTTTAAATCGGGCTTTTAGGGTTAAATCACTGTAAATTGAATTGATATCCTTAAAACTTTTCTAATTGTGGTTTTAAGCGAAGCAGGATAGAATTACGCTCCGTTATAAGCAATTATTAAACATTGAAATAAAATGTTTAAATTTTACGTTTTAACCTTAAAAATTAACGTTTAATTTTATAAATTAAATTAACATTCGAAATTAATTTTTATTGAATGTTTAATTTAACTAATGGATAGATCTGAATCGGACAAATGCAAAAAACTAACTAACAAGAACAACGCATAGACTTGAGACAGTAAATTAATGTTTCTTTGCATTTCTTGAACCATGCAGAACATTTCACCTATTAATATTGTATTTATGCTTCTATCATGGCTCATTTCGAAGAATTATTCCAGCTTTTGAATCAAAGTTTAAAATCCCTATCTGTACCATATAATTCTGAAGTTTAATGGGGAAATATTTTGAAATTCAAGTATACATGAAACTTTTTGTTTGGTGAGTTTTATTCCAAATCGTATACACTGTAGAGCCAGAAAAATTGGTACACCTCCTTAATATCGTTTCGGGTCCCCACGAGCACGCAGAAGTGACGCAAAACTATGTAGCATGGACTTGAATAATTTCTGAAGGTATCCTTGAGGAAATTCACACCATGAATCCTGCAGGGCAGTCAACAAATCCATAGGAATGCAAGTTGGCGGAGATCTCTTCTCAAAGCCATGTAGCAAGGCATACCGGATGTCTTCGATAATGTTCATGTATGGGGATTTAGGTGACCAATGGAAGTGTCTAAAGTCAGAAGAGTGTTCCTGGAACCACTTGGTAGCAACTCTTGACGCGTGGGGTGTCTCATTGTCCTGATGAAATTGTCCCAATCCATCTGAATGCGCAATGGACATGAATGAATATAGGTGTTCGGAAGGATGCTTAAGTACCTGTCAGAGTCGTCTCTAGACGTATCAGGGGTCCCATATCACGCGAACTGCACACGTCCCACACCATCACAGAGGCTCCACCAGATTCAACAGTCCCCTGAATTGAAATCCCCTGTTGACAAAGAGGGTCTAAGGATTAATGGTATTGTCTCCATACTCGTACACGTGCAGCCGTCCGATACAATTGGAAACGAGACTCGTCAGACCAGGCAACGTGTTTGCAATCATCAGCAGTCCAATGGTAGTGCTGTCGGGCCCAGGAGAGGCGTAAAGCATTGTACCGTGCAGTCAACAACGGTACACGAGTGGGCCTTCGGCTCTGAGAGCCCATATTAATGACGGTCCGTTGAACAATTCGCACTCTGACACTTGTAGATGCCCCATCATTGAAATCCGTGGCAATTTGAGGAAGTATTGCACGTCTATCTCGTTTAAGAATTCGCGTCTGACGTCAATGGTCCAGTTCTTTCAAAGTCTTTTTCCGGCCGCACCGATGTCCGAAATTTGATGTTTTACCGGATACCCGATATTCACGCACACTCGTGAAATGGTCGTACGCACAAATCCAAATTTCATCTCTACTTCGGAGATGCTACGTCCCATCTCTCGTGAGCAGACTATAACGCCACGTTCAAAGTCACCTAAATCTTGATAACCTGCCAGTGCAGCAGCAGAAACCCATCTAATACATTTTTCAGACATCTGCTGTCTTATATAGCCGTTTCCGACCGCATAGGGATACGATGATTGGTCGCCTATCTCCGGTATTTGCATATGCATGCCTGTACCAGTTTTTCTGGCTCCTTAGTATAATTGGATTTAAAGCATTAGATTTAAGCATTTTTAAGAATGATTTTTTTTGTAAGCCGTGATCTTAAAGTTCTAAATTAATCTTTTATCTTTCTCATATTTACAGTCATCTTAGAGTGTTAAAAAAATTACATCGTATGAAAAAAGATAGTATAAAAAGAAGTAATCTTAAGATTTGCTAATATAAGTCATCCTTCCTTCCTGGCATGCATGACAGAAAGCAATCTGTACTTCACTCGGAACAAAACTTGGGATTCACAAATGGAAATTTGATGTTTTTTTTATTAATAAAATGTAAGTGACCGTTCGTGATGGACTCACAAGAATCACAAGTTTTATTCTGAAATAGCTTTAATATTTCATTACATCTCGCACATTTATTTGTAATTATTAGTGCCTCTTTCGGTACTGCAATCAGTAGTGCTTTTTATGTTACTTATCATATCATGCCACTTTCACTCACTGTCATAAAAGAGAATATTACAACAAAGATGAGGTTAAAAACGTTAAAGGTTAAATATTAATTGCAAGCATTATATATATCTTGCAAAGCCTGTTCATGTTTAAAGTAAAGTTTTTATGAATTTCTTTTCTTATTTTACGAATGCTATATTTTCTTCACTACTTAAAATATTAATGTCACTTAGGAACGTTATATCTAAAATAATATCTTACTGAATTCCTTTAGTTTTCGGTTCTTTCTTTGCTTTTCTCGTGGTCAACGCATGAACTAAAGTTTCCTATTTCTTTTAAATTGCCTGCTAATCTGTTATAAACTAGTGGTAACAATACCTCATCGTACCTTATCAATACCTTATAAGGCTAAAAAAAGAGAATTTGAACAGAAAACCTGTTATCCTATTTGTATTTTAAGATAATTCTCAGCGACTATATTTAATGGTCTGTTTATCAAATAAAGCATATCATTAAGATGATACATTTATTAATAATTATCTAAAAGATCATTAAATATTTAATCAGCGTTTAATATAAAGCAGAGTCCTTTATCATATTGTGAGTTGTATCATGAAAAAAATAGTGTATTTTCTTCCTTTGAAATAATGATTTTTTCCCAAGTTACATTGCATTATTTTCAATGTTTTGACTGGAAACTGAAATAATTTGAATATTGGAAATTTGAATTGGAAATTGAATTGTTTTGAATATGAAAATGTTGCATACAGGATTTTCCTCACTCACTTTGTATGTTGATTTTGATGTTGATTAACGAAGAAAATGAATACTGTTTTGATATGAGAACCACTTTTACCATTATAACTTACCACTTATTTAGTATTACCACTTTTTTCTAGTAAAAGAATTTAATAATTATTTAAAAACCAAGAGATAAATAATTTATAGAAATGGCTTGTACAGTAGAAAAGTGCGTTATGTTCCTGAAGAGGATATGTCATTGGATACACAGTGTGTCCGAGTCAAATGTCCCTAATTTGAAGAGGTCGCTATACTAAACAAAAAGTTAAAAAGCATAAGAAAAGTGTTAAATTAAAAAAACAGCACTCACAAAGTTTTTATTAAAAAATCAGTGCACTTCTACGTGGACTCCCTTATTAGCCCTGAGGTTATCCAGCCGGTAGTCCAGTTCCCTACACCCGTGTCCTAGCATCTTGTTGGAAGGTAACAGTGGGTTGTAAATGCTGCATTTGGAGTATTGCGTAAATTTGCAACATGTCCAGGTAATTGTTTGCCGTCACAGAAGTTTCAGCAAAGAAAAATGGCCCTATGACTGTATCATGTGAAAGAGCGCACTACACATAGACTTTGGGACTGTTTCTTTCCACTTCGTACTGAATGGGGATTTTCTGAGCCCCAAAATCAGCAGTTGTGCTTATATACATTCTGTTGCTCACATGAAATGTTGCTTCAACTGAAAAAATGATGCGGTTTAGAAAATCGTGTTCATTTTCGATGCGAGATAACATCTCCGCAGCAAATGCAACACGCTGAGGCAGTTTCTGTACAATCTGCATTTTGTACGCATACAGCCTCAGTTTTCATATATACGCGAAAAATAAAAATTGTCGCCAAAATCTAGAATTCAACAGCAAATTTTGCCTAATATCGCCAACGTATCGCTAATAGATTTTTTTTAATCAACTGTTCAAGTTAGGGAACTATATTTGTATAACTAATTCGGGCACTATATTTGTGGCCCTGAAACAAATGTTTCAACTCCCAATGAAAGAAAAGACGTATTTCCAAATTTTGTTGCATTTTCTATAATTTGTAGTGACCGAAATGGGTGATTAATAGTTCTCTTTTTATATAGATAAAGTAGAAACTCGATTATCTGGACCTGTATTAAACGAGATCTTTGTTAACCGAGCCTTAAAAGGGAATCGAACTGTGTTTTTCATTTTTTTAATAAAGTCAAGAAGTTTCTACAAAAAGGGTGTCAAATTTGGCATTGGACCGGATTTTCATGAAGCGAAGCTTGTAAAATGTTTTTATCGGCAGGTGATCTTTTAAAAATTAAGAAGTTATTTAGAAGAGAAAAAATAAAAACACAGTTCTTTTCTTAAGCATTTCCATGGTGATTCGAGGAAATTCCATGCATTTTCATGAAGAAAAAAAATGTCACTGTAAATATATCGGAGAGTTTCGCATTGTTGAACGCGGGGAAATATTCTTTTGAGAACACAAGTATCGTTGAGAAGATGCAAACGGGGCAGAGAAAATCAGTAACATTTACAAATCCTCTTATCAAAATTAATTAATGCTTCAAAAGATTCAAACGGGGCAGCGAAAATCAGTAGCATTCGCAAATCCTCGTATCAAAATTGATTAATGCTTCAAAAATGCATGTAAAGAGTTTGATAACTAATGAAAAAGTTTGTTGAAATGTCAATACGTCTCAGTTTTGTACTTTCAAATGAGCAATCGTTGAGAAGATGCAAACGGGCAGCGAAAATCAGTAACATTCGCAAATCCTCTTATCAAAATTGATTAATGCTTCAAAAATGCATGTAAAGAGTTTGACAACTATTGAAAGAGTTTGTTGAAATGTCAATACGTCGCAGTCCTTGCAGACTTATTTTTGTACTTTCAAAATAGCAATCGTTGAGAAGACGCAAACGGGCAGCGAAAATCAGTAACATTCGCAAATCCTCTTATCAAAATTGATTAATGTTTCAAAAATGCATGTAAAGAGTTTGGTAACTAATGAAAGAGTTGGTTGAAATGTCAATACGTCGCAGTCCTTGCAGACTTATTTTTGTACTTTCAAATGAGCAATCGTTTAGAAGATGCAAACGGGGCAGCGAAAATCAGTAACATTCCCAAATCCTCTTATCAAAATTGATTAGTTCCAGGAAGAAGGACTCTGTGACTGATAAGAATCAAGTCTTTAATATGTTGCGCATTCCCTTCTGTGGTCACTAATGATAGTTTTCTTTAATGATAATCGTTAAGTTTATACTATAGGAATACTGAGAGATAGCAAATTTTTTTATTGGTTTTGGAGATAATTTATAAATCTTATGCAATGCGAAATAAATCGTCAACGTATTTTCTTAATTTTTCATCCATATCCGTTGTTGGTAGATACCAAGTTTTGTGATGAATTTGTTTCTTTCTATTTAGATCCTCAAATTTCTGGAACAGTGACTTTGTGACAGATGAAAATCGAGTCATTAATGTGTAGCACATTGACTTCTCTGAGTCGTTAATAAGCTTTAATGACGATCTTTAAAACTATTCTGTAGGAATATAAACAGATTAGGAATTATATTTTTATGATTTTTGGAGCTTCTTCATAAACTTCGTGTAACGAGAAATAAATCACTGTGAAATTACAAAATTGTGTCTTGTTTCACGGAAAGAAACAGAAAAATGAAAAATTTACTAATTTAAAAAGAATTCAAGGTGATTATCACTTTATAATTTCAAAGTTATTTTATAATCTATTAATATTACTGCATTAGAATAGTTTTTAAACAAAACCAAGACGAATTTTATATCTAGTAAGAGAGGCGTGCACTTTTTAATAAAAATAAAGAATACACCTGATATTGATTCAAATGTTTTCAGTCTTAAATGCGATTCAAACTTTACTCTTTCAAAGTGGAGGCCAAACTGTGCAGCTGGTGCTATATACGAATTACAGACAAATTTATTTCTTCAGGGAATGCTAAAATTACATTTATGCTATTTAGATAATCAAAATCTTTCTTCTGCAACATAACATACAGACAGCTATCCTTCACTCCGTATAATAGCATGCAAAATAGAATGATTCTCTTATTTTTAAATAATTTTTAAGAACTCATCTAATCTAATTTAGTTAGCTTAAACCAATGAGTTTGCCATTGTTTTCAGTATCTGCTCGTATCTTCACAACTAACTTAACAACAGACGTCATTTTTGAAAACAAATATTAGTTTTTTTTCTTTATTACTAAATATTTTATATCTGAAATAATAATTATAAAAAGAAACAATAAGCATTTTGTACGGAAAGATAATAATTTGCAAATGAAACAATGAATATTTTTAGAGCATATGTGATCTAGAAGGTACCACACTTCCCCTTCACAGTGAGTCACTGACTCATAGATTTGACTAGATGTCGTAGACCAAGTAGGAGTGGAATTACCATAAACCATTTTGAAAATAAATTTCAGAATTTTTAAATAAAATTTTTCTTATGACATACCTAATGACGCAGTTCTTTTCGGGGATAGATTATTTTTATTTAATTTTCCAAAATAATATCAGGCTGAATGATATCGATATAACTCACATTATTATAAGTTTTCTTCAATTTTTGTTCACACACTACGGTTTGGTGGAATATTAAATATGCATCAGCTATTATTTAGCAACGGATTAGTAAACCCTCCGCTCTTTTGCGCATGCGTCGGGCGAAGTTATTTTCATCAAAATAGGAGGAAGTGAAAAATGGGAGGGTGATATTTACATTTTTCTGAGCTTGATCTAACAAAGAACTCCGGAAATGCGCTCATCTGACTCATTGCCTGACACCCCTTTCCGGTGTAAAATCGTCCAAAAGTGGTAGTTTCGGAATCGTTGCTGAATATTACCTACTTTTATAAAAGTATATAATAGTAAAAATTCCATACATAAATTTTATCTTTAACACTTGATTAATCTTCCTTTACAGAAGTTATTTTATAATTCATAATTTTAAATGCTTAAATAAATACAGGATTTATAAAAACCAGAGGAGATTTCCCAACCTCAAAATTCTCTAACAAAATTTGGCATGATTTATATTACGTTTTGCATCATGGTGAAGGATATCGAGTATTATTTTGTCCTTCTTTTCTTTGACCGACTACCTGCAAAATTTAAGATATTCAGAGTGCCCACACTTATCGTGGTCCAATAGCTAATTTCTTAACCGTTAGAGATATAAACATAGTTTCAATTGGAAAAATGCCTTAAATAACGAGAAGAATTATATTTTATGTTTTTGAGTCACTAAATATATTTCTGAAAAAATTACGAATTCTAACTTTTTATACGGTCCCCCGGTCCTATCAATCATATTTAGTAAAATATTTTTGACACTCTAACATTTTAAATAGAAAAAGTCCCACTCTTCAGCGACTAAAACCGACCTAGTTATGGAGCTACTAATATCGCTGACTTAGACCACTTTACACCATTTTAATAGCCGTCTCGAAGACAATCCATCAATCAATGCACAGCGCTTGCTCGACGAGGCCGCTGATTGGTTAAAATTCATTATATTCGAAACTCCACAATTCGCTCAGTTTTAGTCGCAGGAGAGTGCGACTTTTTTGGTTTAAAATATTAGAATGTCAAGAATATTTTGCTAACTCATAGAACCGTATGAGGAAATATAACTCATAGGACCGGGGGACAGTATAAAAAGTTAGAATTCATATTCTTTTCAGACATATATTTAGTGACTCCAAAATTATAAAATATAATTTTTCCCTTCATTTAAAGCATTTTTCCAATTGGAACTATATGTATATCTATAACTGTTTAGAAATTAGTTAGTGTGGGCACCCTGTATATACAATTGATTTCCAGATCACATCACAAATTCTAATTGCCAAATTTCATTCATCTAACTCGTTCATTTTTGAGTTATCGTGCCATAAGCACGCGGACAGACAAACTTCTCAAAAAAGGAATTTTGTCCTTTTGTTTGATAGATATCTACAATTTGGATGTAAAGACCGCACACCAAAATTCATCCGTCTAGCCAGTTGCGTTTTTGAGTTATCGAGTCCATACGCACACGGGCAGACAAACTTCCAGAAAATGAATTTTGTCTTTTTATTTAAATGTTTGATAGATATCTACAATTTGGATGTAAAGACCGCACACGAAATTTCATCAGTATAGCCAGTTACGTTTTTGAGTTATCGAGTCCATACGCACACGGGCAGACAAACTTCCAAAAAAGGAATTTTGTCTTTTTGTTTGAATGTTTGATATATATCTACAATTTGGATGTAAAGACCGCGCACCAAATTTCATCCATCTAGCCAGTTGCATTTTTGAGTTATCGAGTCCATACGCACACGGACAGGCAAACTTCCGAAAAAGGAATTTTGTCCTTTTGTTTGAATGTTTGATAGATATCTACAATTTGGATGTAAAGACCGCACACTAAATTTCATCCTTCTAGCCAGTTGCGTTTTTGAGTTATCGAGTCCATACGCACACGGACAGACAAACTTCAGAAAAAGGAATTTTGACCTTTTGTTTGAATGTTTGATAGATATCTACAATTTGGATGTAAAGACCGCACACTAAATTTCATCCTTCTAGCAAGTTGCGTTTTTGAGGTATCGAGTCCAAACGCACACGGACAGGCAAACTTCCGAAAAAGGAATTTTTTCCTTTTGTTTGAATGTTTGATAGATATCTACAATTTGGATGTAAAGACCGCACACTAAATTTCATCCTTCTAGCCAGTTGCGTTTTTGAGCTATCGTGTTCACACAGAGACAGACAAACATAATCCCAAAAAGTGCTTTTATTTTTGGTCTCAGGGAGGTTTAAAATGGGGATATTCATCGATACATGGTGTACACAAATGAAGTGACACATTTCAAAAATTAATTTAACACAACTAAAAATGCTGGAACTGCGGTTTTTTAAAAATAAGAACACATCTCAAAATGTTTTTTCTTTTTTCAGATAGGTAACGCGGCGTTACGTAGTTCTAAATTTGTTACAGAGAGAAAATTCCGTACGCAATGGCTACCGATCACCAGAAGCCGATGAGTATTGTCTGGTTTTTTATTTTAGTTTTTCTTGACTATCACGAAAACTATTCAGTTTTCACACTACATGTGAATTGACAAATTAAAGAGCGTAAAATTCCCTACAAATGCATGCTTTTATTTTTCTTCCAGGTTTAATATATTCTCGGAAAATAGCTCGAAACAAATATTTGATTTCCAGTAATTAACAACCCCTAGACCACCGAAATGGCATGTTACCTATTGTTATGTTAAAAATTTTTTTGAGATGCACTCTCATTTATAAAAAATTCGCAGTTCCAAAAGTTTTAGGTTTTTTTAATTAATTTTTGAAATGCGTCGCTTCATTTCTGTACACCCTGTATTATGTGGCAGAACTTTTTAATCCTGTGACACCGAGTCCACGTGCGTCAGTTTGGATACTGTGTGAATAAATATTAGCGGGCTAAAAAGAAACTTTTTTTTTAATATGGTGGCTCTCAATGCGTTAAAGATTACATTACTTTCTCTTTATAAATTTGATATACAAGAATGCAAAAAAGAGGTTTAAATTTTTCTGTCTAAAAATTTACCTGCAAGGATTTTTTCCAGCCATAACAGGTACAAAAACCTAACAAAAAAAGTCAAGCACAAAAAGTTCAATGTCATATTTCTGTCACAGACAGTTTAATTTTAGTAATCGACATTACCTAAGTACTCGTAAATATCTTATAAAACAGCCTTTCAGGCTCATGAAGTTAATACAAAAACAAAATCAATAGGTTACGTTGAAAGAATAGCTTCTATGAATTCCTTCACCGTATTTATACCAGAATCGGGTATTAGCCCATTTTTCATTTACATTTATATTTGATTCGTAGTACTATACTTTCCTCTCATGAGGTTAATGTATTGGAAAATTTAAAAGAAAAATATTCATGGGTCAGTTTATGAGAATTTCATGCGCTAAGAAAAAAGAATTCACTTTCTTCCTAAAAACCCTGAGGAATCATTTGTGTAGTTATCGGTTGCTAGGGGTAACCGAACATAACGTAGCGGTCTCTGCGCTTTCTCTTGCTTTTTTATTTTTTCTCTCTCCCATTTTGGTATCGAGATACAAGTAACGGTTTGACAAGCTAACAGCATACAAATGGGTCTAATAAACCTTGAATATATGTAAAAGCTGGTGTGTTAATTGGGGAAAAGGATAATTTAATACCCAAATTAAGTGTTCGAATGGTAACTTTTTCAAATACATGCATTTTGGGGGAAATAATCCTAATTATGACGAAAGATTTCTTCCTTGTTATTCTTAAAAGAACCAGATTACAAATTTTGTACTAAAATCTTAAATTCACCTCACGATTTTATTGAAATGTTTATTCACGTTTTTTCGTCGAAATTTTCTCATTTTTACTTTCCGATACGTGAAGTAGACTAAGAGAAAATATTGTAATCTGGAAAAAATTCTTCCAAAAAAATTGGAAAGAAAACAAAAAAATTCTTCCTCGACATTTTGATGAATCTTTACGTCTTAGACTTCCCAAGGTCTTTTAAAAATTGGAATTATGTCTATCTGTCTGTCTTTCGGTTTGTCTGAGAATATAACTCAAAATCGGAACGAATTAGATGCATTGCCATCTTCTCCAATGGATAAACTATCCTAAGGATCAAGAGCGCCTCCAAATTTGTTATACGGATTTTATTTTAATTTTGAATCCAAAAAGTTTATTTAATTTAATTTAAAATATGAAAAGGCGCCGAATTTAACCAATTGTAAAGCGTTAATCAGAGAACAGGTGGCATATTTTTTTGCTCCTCAATTTTTGTATTAAGTTGGTATTTTCATAGGACCGTAGATACTGAAATTTCTAGTTACTGTTCTAATAGCTATAAAACAGATCACCACTTCATACCCCTGCGACTATAACCTTTTGGTTATTTAAACAGAGTGGAGAACATGAAGTGGAAGAGACATCGGAAGACGCTCCTTAACTATCTAGCAAATAATGGAGAATGCAGAGATGGAAAAGGTACAAAAATACAAATCTAAGAATCTGGTAGAAAATACAAGAAACAAAGGGGAGTAACATATAAAACCATAAACAAACAAAAACTGTAAAAAGTAAAGAAAGATGAGTATGAAGTGTACAATATCAACAAACAAGAGAGAAAAAAACTAATCATATAAAGAAGTCCACAAAGACAAACTAAAATGCGAGTGTTAAAGCACATGTGTGTCTGTTCTGTTGATTGTTCTTTTTCCATAAAGTGGAAGCGGACAATAGTTCAGGTGCGCTGTCACTTCGATGAAGAAGGCGTGAAAAATTCCTCATGTCGGCTTGCAGGTAATGGAAAAGGCTTGAAGTGATAAATAATCATGGATTTACTCGAAAAAGCTATTGAAAATCATTAAGATGGTGTAGCAATCGTTAGATTTTAAGTAGGGAGACTTTGTTGGAAGCGACGTTGCGGAACCAGAGTAGCTCATGTTGCTGTACCTATTTAGTCACGTGGAAGGATTCTAATAACTATAGTCCAGGACGTATAGTCCAGCTTTCCAATTTGTTCAGACGGCTCTGATTAAACGAATGACATTTGGTTTGAGACACGGCATGAAATTTCCGACCAAGTCCTTCCAATGCAAGTCTGTCTGTAAGTCTGTCCATGTTCATATGAACTCGATAAATCAAAACCGCAATGAGTTACATTGCTGATATTTGGTTTAGATTTTTACCACCAAAATGGCAGATATGTGCCAAATTTTAGACAAAATCTGCCAAAGGATTCATTGCCTCTCTATTGGTTTTGTTTATGTGAATAGAACGCAATAATTTAAAAATTCAGTAATCTAGAGATATTAATTTCACTACGTGATCTTTAACTCTTTAATCCCGAGGAGACTTTTTCTTCTAGCCCTTTAAAACCGGGCCTGTTTAGGATGATACGACATAAATTGGACTCTCCCAACCTGGGTGGTCATTTACCCCACCACACCACCCCCTGCTATAACCTTCCCTTAAGGCGCACGGAAATGGGCTGCGGTTTGCAAGAATAATTGGACCCCCTACCGCGCTTATCTCCTAAGCGATCTCAGAACCTCCCCTGAAAAGGAGCCAAGAGGAAATTTTTAGACCGCCACGCTCGGAGTGAGAGGGTTAAACCAAAATTGATTTGTTTAAAATTATGGACCAAATCTTACGAAGGATAGATTACCAATTTCCGTATTTGTAGATGTGAATATGACAAGAAAAAATTGCAACTGGTTAGATGAATGAAATTTGTATGTCGTTTTAACGGAAGAAAAGAAGAAATAGAGCCGGTGGGTCAAAAGGAAGAGGCACAATTTCAATACTCCCCAATACGCAACTTTCCTAAATGTACGAGTAGCACAAAGCTGATTGCGAAACGCAACATATTTTGCAAGTGTTCTAGAATCTCAAGGCAAGAACACTCTTAAGGTTACACTCTCCATGAACACTCCCATTCTTCATCCGAATCATTTGTTAATCAATATATACAGAAATGCATGTTTTATTAATTAATTTTGTGATCAAAAGTCTAGTTTTACTATTCTTGACTTGCTTAATTTAGAGACAGGGACTTTCATAAGAGCATTAGATTTTTGTGTAAGAGTTATAATTAAGATGAAAATTTTGTGTCCAAATTTTTGTTTTATTAATCAAGCGTGTATTAAGAGATAATTTACTGTTACTGGTGAATCTGCATATCTTGTAATCGTGTAATGTATTGCCGAGTTCAAATGATGTTGATTCGATCAGTTTTACTACGTGGGACCATTTTAGCGAAATTGGAATCGAGTAAATTTTATGTTTTATTCTTTTACATGCATAACCAGGAATTTTGATTTAATTTAAATAAATGTGTTATTTTGTATTTACTTTCTTGCCTTGGCGGTTCATTTGTGTGATTTTCCCTGTCTCCACATTTTCCCAGCTTGTGAGTTAGTATTTGAAACTTTCCTAGGGGTTACTGCGAATTAATATTACTTTCTTTATTTTTTGAATTTACTTCTTATTTAATTAGCATTCGAAATCCACTATAGGACCAAAATTCAAATTTAAAATTTAGATTAATGAGGAGTAAGAATTGAGTTTAGTAAAATATTTAACAACTCTACAATCCCACAAGCAATTCTATCAATATAGATCAATAAACCTGTCTTATATACTTATAAAGGCAAATAAAAACGCAATAAGCTCTAAAATAAAACGTTAATTTAGGAGATTCGGAAATAACGAATTGAATCAATTCACGGGATTTCATGACAGACGTAACTGCGCAAGTCATCTATCTCTAAACTGTCTGCTGGCTAATGCTGAGCTGTAACCTCAAGTTACGTACTGTGAAAGATGAACAATGGATTCCAAAATTAATATGATGCAGCGACTTTAATTTGTCTCCCTTGACTACGAATAGACCGCAGTAACGTATTGTGCAAGATGCACAATATATTAAAAAATTAATCTGATGCAGCGACTTTAAACTATCTTACTTGACCACGAATATACTGCAGTAACGTACTGTGTAAGATGCACAATGGATTCCAAAATTAATCTGATGCAGCGTTTTTAATTTGTCTCACTTGACCACGAATAGACTGCAGTAACGTACTGTGGAAGATACACAATGGATTCCAAAATTAATCTGATGCAGCGACTTTAATTTGTATCACTTGACCAAGAATATACTTCAGTAACGTACTGTGCAAGATGCACAATGGATTCCAAAATCAACCTGATGCAACGATTTTAATGTCTCATTTGACCACGAATAGACTGCAGTAACGTACTGTGTAAGACGCTCTATGGATTAAAAAATTTATCTGACGCAGCGACTTTAATTTGTATCACTTGACCACGAATATACTTCAGTAACGTACTGTGCAAGATGCACAATGGATTCCAAAATCAACCTGATGCAGTGACTTTAATCTGTCTTTCTTGACCACGAATAGATTGCACTAACGTACTGTGTAAGACGCACAATGGATTCTAAAATTAATCTGATGCAGCGATTTTAATTTGATCACTTGACCACGAATACACTGCATTGGGTATCATATAACTTCTATGTTTAGTAATACATTTCGTAAATTCTCACTAGAATGGAACGTTGCCTTTACAAATATAGAAAAGCTAGAAAGTTTTCTTCAACAAAAAGAGTAGAATTTTCATCAATGACTGGGATATTTCTCATTTTTATAGCCTGAAAGTTTAAAGAATAGTGAATGCATGATCTACTTTTTCCATCAATTGGTCTCAAAACTAAAAACTGTAAATAAGTTTAACCTTTGGAATAAGTTAAAAGGTGAAATTTTCAGCGATTATGAAATTATGGATAAGAAACTTGAAACTTGTATGTAGGTCTGGTGTACACTACATTTGACGTCGAGAGTCAAATGTACTTCTAATATAAATGGATTTCAATAAAAAAAATATATAAACTAATATACTTAAGACACAACTTTCCACCCCGCGCCAAAAGTAATTTCCCTCCCAAATTTTTTTCCTATGCTTTTCGATTTACCCTAGAGTATTTGCCCATTAGGGCCAAAAGGGCTAAACTAAATCTTCAATTCCATAATTGCTTCTAGTTAAAATATATAGTTTGCACTGACGCATTTAAACAATCCAGTTATCCTTACAGATGTTATATAGAGCAAAATAAAATCAAATTTCCTAAAAAGAAAGCTGCATGAAATCATAACAAAAAGAAATTCACAAGTGAGGGGGTTAATGAACATTCCATTCCATCAATCAGAAGATTTCACATTCGTCTCGAAACGAGAATGCATGTACAAGAGAGATTGCGCCTAAAATGAGAGAAACGAGAACGCGGAAGTTCAAACGCATGTACTTCAATAACCTGCTTCAGTGGACCAAATCATTTAAGCTCAGACTGCAGTACAAGAGCTCAAGTATCGGACAACTTCGCTGGAGATAGAGATGATTATTTTTCCTTTACTCAGGTACAGGTGTGAGGCATCATTTATTATAACTCATTTAGGACACTTATCTCTGATGTGAGATGAGTTGAAATGCTTTTTCTCTATGCTGTTTTAAATAACTTCCCTTTCCAGTTTTTTTTTTGTCTTGTTGTCTATTTTTTACTTTGTCGTGTATGAAGTGTAGAGAAAAAAAGTATTGGGATGGTCAAAAATTCGACTCATTGATTTTGATGAATTTACGCAAAAGCCATTTTTGGGATTAAGTATGTCTGTGGCTACAATAATTCTAAAAAAGAACGAGGTTAGATGAATGAAATTTCGTATGTGCTCTTTGCCTCACAATTCTGGATTTCTATCAAGTTTCGGATGAAATCTGTCGAACAGAATTCTATCTGAAAGGGGATTCTTTCCCTGTGTGTGCAAAAATAATACGTAACTCAAAAACACAACGAGCTAGATAATTAAAATTTGGTGTATGACTATATTACTTGAACTGTACATTGTTATCAAGTTTTGAACCAATTATTAACGATTTGACGGTCTATCAGTCTGCTCATTCGCATTCAAACATGGTAACTCAAAAATGTGTCAAGCAAGTGAGATGAATTTCAGTATATGATCTTTATACTTAAATGTATATCTGTGTCAGATTTTATACCAAATCCGTCAAAGAATAGACCGACGGACAAAGGCAAACAAAATAATGGTTCTTTATGACCAAATGTATATCTATGTTAAATTTTATACCAAATCCTTCAAGGAATAGACTGACAGACAAAGGCAAACAAAGTAATGGCTCCTTATGTCCAAATGTATGTTTGTGTCAAATTTTATACCAAATCTTTCAAAGAATAGACTGTTTGTCTGCTTCTCCATTCATTCGTATGTAAGCAAACAAAAGTATGACACAAAAAAGCAGCGTGTTAGATAAATGAAATCATCTTGTCATGAAAACTGTAGATCAACGAGTAAAGCAACGAGCTAGATAAATGAAATCATCTTGTCATGAAAACTGTAGATCAACGAGT
>BGPR01000139.1:887510-899092 GCA_013235015.1 Araneus ventricosus | reverse complement strand
TAGATAAATGAAATCATCTTGTCATGAAAACTGTAGATCAACGAGTAGAGCAACGAGCTAGATAAATGAAATAATCTTATCGTGAAAACTGTAGATCTATATCAAATTTTGGGCCCAATAAATCATTGGAAGAAGTTCAAAATGAATAATTCCTTGCAACAGACGATAAAGCTAAACAGAAAATGCGCCATGTTGAGAAACTATACGAACTAATAAATGGGATACTCTATCTAGCTTTTGATGGTTCTAGTATGTCACTAAACAGAAATTGCAATTAAGGGTTCCACAATACATCGCCTTAGGGACAGGTTATTTGTATATTTCCAAATTTTATTTGATTTGCTATATTGTTATCCCATTTTAAAAATGCATGAAGAGCTAAATTGACCTGAAAGATATATACATAATTATTTCAATCATTTTGTTATTCCATGAGGGAAATCTGGGACGTACTTCGCAATTTGCAACCTTAGAAAATGAAGAGTATGAAACCTAAGTGAAAGTTCATTCGTAAAACTTCCATGCCAGACGAACGCCTCATTTGCAAATGGTTTACTTCCTAATAACAGACATATTTTATACTAATTTAACTGCTGTTAAATCAAGCCTGAAGAAACGCCAGGAACATAATGCAAATATCATAAACTAAAATTCCCTACCGTGTCCCAATAAGAGCCTTGTGCCCACTAGGCTATCAGAATTGTCAAGGGTAAATGAATGTAATAATACCACACGATCGAGAATGTATTAACCTATGATGGGGGATTAAGCACTCACTTGTCCGAGATGGCGTGTACTAGGCACGGCGAATTTATAATGTAATCTAATCTGAAATCAGGTTCTCCAATTTACAAGTTCAAATGTGTCCTGATTCATAATTATTTTCACTTTTTAAGTCAAAGTTTGAAAGAATTTTCTGCAGTTTTCTTCGAACAGCACTATAAGAAGGAACTTACTTACTTATAGTGGAATTATAAAGTAATTATAATAAAAATAAAACGCTCTACATTCATCATAGCGCATTTGTACGAGGGTAAGTTATTAAGTAAGTCACAAGAAATAAGAAAAAATCATTTATCATGATAATCACATGGAAGCAATTTTATTTTTCAACATAATCTCCACCAATGTTGATGCACCTATCCCATAGATTTATCAGCGCCCCAATTTCAGCTGCATAGAATTCTTGGGTTGCTGTCTCATCCACAGTAGGACTTCGTGTTGAACATCGTCATCATCTGCAAAGGGTTTGCCTCCAAGATGTTGTTTTAATGGACCAAACGGATGAAAATCGCTTGGGGCTAAGTCTGGGCTGTAAGGTGGATGCTGTAGCACTGATCAACCAGAATTTTACATAGAATCACATAGTCACACTAGACTAATAGTCACTATAGATTATAGAGTTAATAGTCACATAGAGCTACTTTAGTCACAGAAAGTCACAGTTGAGTAAGGTGAGTCTACGCCCCTCTATCCCAGCAACCGTTTCGCAGAGACAGCCTCCTATCGATTTTTTCAGACCCAGGGCAGTTTGAACCATGAAGATTCATTAAAATCTCGAGGTCAAAGTGTTTGAGAATAGCAATACTTTCTCTTTTATATACTTCGCATACAAAAAAGCTATAAATCGTTATCTTTCTTCATTTGATTTTAAACCAGATTCAAATAAATGTTCATTGCTTTTCTCTATGCTCGATTTAACAGCAATCATATTATAGCATAATAAGTTGCTTTTAAAGAGTTAAAATGTTTGTAACCGCTCTCTACAGATCATTTGCTTTCAGCGCTAAAAATAGAAAATCATGATTCTTCTAGCATGGCGTGATTACGCTTGCATCGACCTTTCCTATACACGTGCACGCATAGGGATACCTGAGGAGAATTCGAAATGACTTATTACCGGATTTTAAACATTGACATTTAACCAACGCTGCAATTACTTTATTTTTCTTTCTAATAAAACCAACTGGATGTCAAGCAATGTGCAAAGACTGGATTGGAATAGCTCTAAAAATGATTGCAATTAAAAGATTATAATTTATAATGAAAAGCAATTTTAATTTAAGGAATTAATTTAATTAGTAAGGTTAGAGTCTCCTTTTAAAGTTATATCAGGTTTGAAATTGCACTTTTTTTTCTTTCGTAAAGAAAAGAGGTAAGTTAAAAATTCTTTTATAAATAAGAACGATTATTTTCTGTGTTACAGCACAGCATAAAATTAACTGTTATGAGGCACATTTACATTTCTGATTCAACTCACATCTACTATGAAAAATAACTTTAAAAATTATTATGCTATAAAGTTCTATTTAATAAAGTAAATACAGGGTGTCCAACAAAGGACTCCCTCATTTTAAAATTAAATAACTCGGCAACGGAGATCGATAGAAGAACGAAACCAGTGATATGCTTAGTCTGAAAGCCGTAAAAATCTGATACAAAAGTTTCAAAATTAGTTATAAATGTTGCCGACAGGTGGCGCTGTACGTTGTAATCACAGTTCAGATTTCGAGAAGAAAGCTATAAACTGTCATTTGCAAGTAATCGTTGCAATCACATCACAATCGATTCAAATTAGGCATTTTTCGTGCTTGCCAAGGACAGTTTATAGATTTCTTATCGGATTCTGAATAGCTATTACAATCTGCAGCGCCACCTGTCGGCAACATTTATAACTAATTTTGAAACTTTTGTATCAGATTTTTACGGCTTTCAGACTAAGCATATCACTGGTTTCGTTCTTCTATCGATCTCCGTTGCCGAGTTATTTAATTTTAAAATGAGGGAGTCCTTTGTTGGACACCCTGTATATTATTTATATATTTTTTGTGTGTTACCTATTTTTTAGTGTTCTAATATATAAGAGTAGTTAAAAGATTCGTATAACAATCAAGGGAAATACGAGGGTTGTTAGGAAAGTAAGTTCTGTTACTGTGTAAAAGAAAACGGAGACAGCCGTGGACAAATATGCATATACTAGAAAATCACCCGTCATGGTATGACGGGTGCAAATTGCCTCTTCATTCGAGAGATTTCCCGTCAAATTTGACTTGTTTAAATAGATATATATGCGAGAGAAATGTTTGACATTGATTGAAAACAAATAAAATAAACATATGTTTTATGATAGGAAATATTTTTTATTTACATATTTCTTTATTCAAAAAATCTCTTGTTAAACAACATTCCGTGTGAAGTATTTTTCGTTGTTTAACAATTTTATTATAATTCAATAACCAAGAAATTCTCATCTTGTCAAACGTAAGTCAAAAGCTAAAATTTCAAAGGAATTCTTTTTCGAAAGTCTAATCAGAACAAAGCACTTCTCTGCTTGTCAAACGTTGCCAAAAAATATTATCAAATTATATCATGACGATTGCAATAAATAATGAGATGCATCGTGGCGTCCAAACTATATCACGCGCATGATATACCATTGACGTGATTTACTGCTTTCTATTAAAAAACGGAAATTAATTTAAAATATACGATTAATATAATTTAAAATTTCTCTTTAACTATTGATCATAGCGATATACATTTTATATCAATCGATAGAAAATATTATTTCACTATTTTATAGCTATTAAATTTGAAATTAGAACGACAATTACTATTTTAAATTACTGAAATTTAGGTTCTCTAACAATGAAATAATGATGTTTAACGTCTTGCAGTGCTATGGCGCGAGTTTTATTGTTGGTGATGTCAGAGCGTTACCGAGAGACAGATCTGGATTATTATATTGGTAATTTAATAACGATTAACAACCATTACTATACTTTTTTACGCAGTCACTCAGCACATTAAGGCATTTATTGTATCGAGAAACACGGTTTTGTATGCAATATTATTGAAGGTGGCCGTCTGTGAGGTTAACCAGGATGTTACGGCATCTTTCACTTTTTCAGCGTCATCAAATGCTGGCCACTCAAGAATCGCTTCAACTACGAGAATAGGTGAAAGTCACATGACAACAGGTCAGGGCTACATGGCGGATGATTCATTTGTTCCCAACCGAAGAACTCGATGAGTTGTTGAGTCACACGAGAGGAATGTGGCCTGACTTTGTCGTGCAATAAAACGACACCATCACTGTTCCCTCACTTATAACTATAACGCCCTACATCTCACAGATTTGTCAATGGATGGTCGCATATTCCTTAAATTCAAAAAACGAATTACAGAACGAAATAGCATAGTCTTAAATATGGTTAGTGCAAGATTTACACGTGTCAGCGTTTCACCGTACAAACTTTTCTGCTATGACGTATTCTTTAGTCATTGCAGACGCGATACCACTTAGGAAGATTAGCGCCATCTTTCGTGTGCAAGAATTATTATATTCCGGATCTTAGTTTCTGAATAACCGTCGTACATGCTGTTTCATGCGATTGCATGTTAACATAATATCTCAAAAACGCAACTGAATAGACGGATGAATTGTAGATCTGTGTTCAATTTTGACTGAATCTGCTAAAGGGTTGACGGTTTGTCGATATTCATATGTCCATGAAACGCAACATGCTTGTTGGGTGAATTTTAGTCTATTATCTTTACATTAAAATTGTAGATCTTTGCCTTATTTTAGACTGAATTCATGAAAGTATAGACTGTCTTTTGGTTTGTCTACCCATGAATTTGTGAGCACGAAATCTAAGATACGCAACAAGTTAGATAAATGAAATTCTTTATTTGAATTTGACGCCAAAATTCTAGATATATATAACATTTTTGGACTCAATCTGTCAACGGGAAGCGAACCAAAATGCGTAGTTGGTTCTCATAGTGGTAGTTTACAAATAAGACTATTTCTTCATTTGAACTTGGCTCTTAACTTGATGTTATTTACACCGACTATGGCCTTGATTCTATTGATTTTGGCATTTTCTCAAAGAAGTTAAATAATATTGGTTTTCATGTAAATCTGATTGATTAGCTTCATTCTTATTTATGTAATCGGACCCTATACGTTCATTTTAATAATGATTTTTTTCCATGAGTTTTCAAGTACTTCCGGTGACCCACAGGGCTCTAACCTTGGACCGCTGCTTTTTATTCTATTTGTTAATGACCTCTGTTGTGTTTTAAAGTACTCTGAATATATTTTATTACCTGACGACTTGAAAATGTTTAGGCTAATACGATCCAATTTAGATGCTATTCTTTTACAAAGATATCTTGATTATTTGTTTAAGTGGCGAACGTTTCAATTTACTCCTCAACACTGAAAAATATAGTATTCTTAGTTACACTCGAAAATCTCAATCTTTGACTTACGATTATAAAATTAACAATCTTGTTTTGTTTGTCTCAAATTCAGTCACTGATCTTGGTATCATTTTTGACAATAAACTTGATTTTTCTCAACACATTGATGTCATGCTCTCTAATCTTCACATGATTTATTTTCAAACAAAAGTATATTTCAAAATGCATTTTCTAGATTTAACGATGTGAAAGAGTTCTCTTTGTAGAAATTTTATACAATTTTTAACAAGTTTTCGGATGAACTTGACGTTCTTTATATGTCTCTTGATTTTTTTAAATTGAATTGTTTACAACTTTTTAATTTATGATGTGTTTTCTTTTACCTTTTAACACTCGACTGTAATTAATTTTAATGTTAAATAAATTCTTAATTTTTCCGTGCTCACCTGTATTCATTTTTTAAATTCTACATCGTTTCTCAATGTTTTCATATGTAACTCTGTTCTGTTTTTGCACTCGGCAATTGCATTTTTATCTGTAGTATGCATTTTCTTCTTTAAAATTTTAAATTCCTAGTATGTCTTTAAGGATTTTGTGTTTGTGTATATTTTACTTTTAAATCCTTTGCTATTTGAAATGGTTTTTGCGTTTAATGGTTTTAGTTTATTAAAATCCTTAATATGTTTTTATGGTATTAATATGACAGTATACATCTTTTAAAATTCTATTCTCTTTTAATGTTTTGTGAGTATATGTATTCGTTTTAAATTCTTTATGGGTTTGTAAAATTTTTCATGGTTCAGTATTTTGAATTTTTTATTCTCCGTAAACAGCTTTTAATTTTCTAATACGTTTTTCATATCATTTTGATTACATCTTTTGTTCTTTCTGTGTTTTTTATTCATTTTGTGCCAGCTCTCTGTACCTAAATTTTTTCCTTTGTAGTGTTCTTTTATTTGAATAAATCAATAAATATACCACGAAGCTTAATACAAAACACACCGTTTTGTGCAAGTATATGAGGAAAGTCGAAAGGAGTAAACCCACTGGGTCAGATGCGTTATTTAAAAAAAATAGATAAAGAGACATAAAGTTGTTTTCGGAATAGGACAGTGTATCACCTACTGACCCTCTGAACAACTATAAACACAGAATCGGCTTTTTTTCAACTAATCTTCAATGAAGATCAACATTATCTTCTTGAGATGCTGTGTCACGCACCTCTTGAATTGAGTTTACGAGGATATTCCGTGACATCAGAACTCTAATACAAAAGTAATGTCGGAGATAAAAGGAAAGTTTCATAAAGCGGATGGATTTTTTTTGTGTGTTTGTCTATTTGTACTACAATCTTTTAAAAGGTATTATTCTAATTAGGCTAATATACAAATTATCAAATTGAGATATTGGGGATGATAAGAATTCTTACACATGGGTAGCAATTGCTACACTCTTTCATGACACATATGTTAATCAGTTTTATACTAGGAATTTAAACTGATATTATGGGGTTTACGGCTGCCTTTACAGCTTCCGCGTTTATACCATGGATCTCGGCTAACTCGAAGCTGACTTTGCTACCGTAAAATTTCAATTTATTCAAAAATTCAAATTAACAAAATTTCCCTTAAAATTAGGATAAAAAGTCAGAAAGAGAATGTTTAAATTAAAAATGGTAGTTAGGATTTATTTTTAATAGTTAAAAGTTTTAACAAATAATACATTTAGTCAGGGGTGATTTGTTCCGGTATTATACCAGAAATCCGGTATTTTCTTCATCCTTAATATCGGAATTCCGGTATTTTCTGATAAAACTATATCTTTTAAAACTTAAGAGTGCCAAAGACTCAAACTACTATGGATTCTCCGTAGTTTCTACGCAATTTCGGCTTCTACTACGGATAACACAAATTATAATCCATACTACGGAAACCTCTGATTTTTATTTTCGCTCTTTCAAATGACCCGCTTTCTCTTTTGCGCCTTCTCCCATAAGAATATATATATATATATATTCATTAATGCTAGTCATACAAAATGTTAATATATTTTTAATATTGTTTTATTACCAATTTTGAGGGTTTCTTTTCATGTGTGTTATAGAATGTTATTCAAAATGAACTAAGACAAAATAAATTAAATCAATTTCTTATGTGAAATAGGCATGTTAAAAATTGCATGCAGAATGTGAATCTGCTCCGTAATGAATGAATACATATCTGTTCCCTACACATAATTTTTCTGCTAAAATTTCAGGTATTTTTTCATGAAGCTACAATTACCACTGAATTATAAATGAATGAAATGCAAGTAATGTTAGTAAATATAGTAATAATATCTATCATTCAAAAATATGTTCATTGTTGCAATAAATAGTATGAGACCCTTTAATACAACAATTCGCAACAAAACCTCGAAATAAAGGTGTTCGAGGTTTTGTAAATTGCATGTAATGTGCATTATACTCGCTCAGTGATTCAAAACGGAATATTTTATTCTTGAATACAATCTCATAACATGAAAACGATGCAAGGTTCGAATGTATTTAACTAGCAAAAACATTCATTTCAGAAATATATAGATTTTTTTTATAATTTTAAGTTCAGACTCCAAACTAACCAAAGTAAATTAGAATTATAGACTTTATAGCATTTTGCTAATAGGAATCTCAAAAGACCAAAGACCAAAGAATTCGAATTATCGGCGAATTCCAAGACTTTTAAATTAGCCAAGTTCCGTTGTATTTTTAATTGACAGAATGATTCAATAAGACCCTAAATAATTCGAATTGATGCAAATTATGTATGTAGAATGGATGACAAACTGTCGAAGAGGAAGAGATTTACGATCTTGAGCGATGATTATACTCGCTCAGTGATTCAAAACGGAAAAATAAACTCATCTATACTTATGAAAGGCAATGTTTGTGTGTGTGTGTGCGATGTCCAGACGAATCTATCGCACTTACAGCCGTGAAATTTGGCACACAGGTAGTCGTAATGGTGACTGAATGCACCTCGAAGCCGGGATTTTAAAATTCAATCTAGAAATTTTCTTTTTTAATATTTTGTGTTGTTTTGGGTGATTTTTCGCACTAATTTCTCAATAGCATGGCTTCGAATAATTGTACGAAAAAAAAACAGTTACACCATCGGAAAGAACAAACGATTTCCGTTTTAATAAAATTTATTTTGTACGTCTAACGTAATTTACTGAATTTTGAGAAATTTTTGAAAATAGTCACTTTTATAGTAATTTTTAATAAAGATTTTTTCAAACTATCGCATCTGACGTTCTAACATCTCTATAATTTTCATTTTTTCAGCTTATAACTGGAACGTTTCTGTTGGATTTAGAACAAGACCGGTTAAAATATCTTTTTTCGTCTTTCTTTAATTAATTTTTCCCTGGTCAGTTCAAACAGTTTTTTTGCTACTGATATTTAACAGCGAGAGTTTCTCCGGACGAGTGACGTTCCTCGCGGCAGGTGAAGTCCTATGCTTTCATTCCCAACATGCATTAATCCGATGGGTATCTTTTGTTTTGATTTTGTTTTCAAAACTTTTTCGTGTCATTGGTGGGCATTCTTTTTCTTCCATTTTGTTGAAGTCCTGATTCCACGGGCAACGCCGTGCGCGTACTGCTAGTTTAATATATTGAGAAGGCACAAATTGCATAATCAGAAAATAGTTAAAGATTAAATATATAAATTAATATAATTATGAAAAATAAACTTCTTTGATTCTTTGAGAGAATATGTGTTGGAATAAATAATAATTTAGATGAAAAAAATTATTACACACTTTATACTAAAAAAAAAAGATAATTAACGCCTCACAGACCTTGACGGAGTGATAACACGAGTGTAAACAAAGATGACAAATAAAAATTCAAATAATATTTTTCTTGGGTGTAAGTAGCAGCACGTATGTTTAATACTATTTATAAATGAGTCGTCTTTTTAGATGTATGCATTATACATGGTGTGCTAAATGGACAGTTTTAAAACGTAATAGTAACTGCGCGAAATGACTTTTTAAATGACATTTTTGAAAGAAAAACGGGAACTATTACTTATTAATTATTTTTTTTCTAATGCCTTTATTATTAATTTAAATGGTGACATTAATTTTAATATGTTAATCAACGATCAATGCAATTATAGCTAATTTTGAAGAAAATGATAACTTCTGTGTATATTGAACTCTGCTCTAAAGGTTTTACTGTCATCACTACATTTCCCATGTTTAGTGACCTACATTACTTTCAAAATTTGAAAGTATTGAGCGTTCAAAAAACTTTTTAATTTTCATGCAAGCAGTATTTTAGCATATTGTAACAAGAGTGCTAATTACGATCTAGAATATTATTCTATAAAAAGTTAAGCCATGCAGACATAAAACAAAAGAATTTATTAGCTGTGCAGTTTTGAAAAAAATGAATAAATTCTGGGATAACAATTTCACCTAATGGCCATTGATGATATTCTACGAAAATATAGTTTTCTAATGGTTTGACCTAGTCTTAAAAGTTGTTCGTAGCGATAACTTTGTGTTACCATTATTGAATAGCATCTATTTCAAATTCACTCGATTTGGATGAAACTTGATAAAATTCAGTTTCTATGGCATTTTTATTTTGATAATTATTAATAACCATTAAGTTTGAAAATATAAATCCTGATTACACCTATATGTTTATACAGATTACTTAGCTTCTTGATTATCGTCGAATTACATACAAGAATCAATAAATTGCCCCCATTCTGGATTTAATGACAGAATTTAAAACCCGAGATGCAATCACTGCCATTAAACTCTTAGACGGTTCTGAATATGTAAACTAAGTAGAGTATAAATAAACAGAAAGTTTACTTATCGTTTCAACCTAGTTTATGCTCAAAATATTTTGAACTTGGATTAACTCTACACTATTTAATGTGTTTCGTTTTAAACCACATATGAATAAATCTATAAAATAATTCAAATAATGTTGGAAAACCATTTTTAAAGATTATTTCTGAATTTATATTTTAATTAAAAAGACGTTTATTTATTTAAGACATTTTTATTTTGAACTTATTGACAAAAGTGTATGTAATGCGATATGTATCAACAAATAGCATTGGGATAATATTCTTTTCGACCAAAGAGGCTACCACTAGTGTCCTCGGAAAAAGAAACACAGAAAGGTACTGTTCAGCAACGAATTACGAGACTACCACTTTTGGACGATTTTACACCGGAAAGGGGTGTCAGGCAATGAGTCATATGAGCGCATTTCCGGAGTTCTTTGTTAGATCACGCTCAGTAAAATGTAAACATCACCCTCCCATTCTTCACTTTCCCCCTATTTTGATGAAAAAAACTCCGCTCGACGCATGCGCAAAAGCGCGGAGGGTTTCTGAATCCGTTGCTAAACAATAGACTAAAGTCTTTTTATCCGACATTCTGCTTTTACCGACGTCGTTTACGAATTAAAGAAATCATAAATCGAAATATGAATTCTGCTATCTTCATTGTCGTTAGGTGACTGTTTGTTTCTTTTTGTCTGGCGTAAAAAACAGGCGAACACGCAAAGCACGTGCGGGTGTACACTTAGTATTTTTCAAGACTCCAAGCCGATTAGAACACTGTTGTAGTGAATGTCGCTGCTGAGCTTTCGCTGATTTTTAAAAATATTTTTTGTGTTTAATCGGCCAGAATATCAGTTGTGTAATGTCAGTAAGCCATTAAATATGTGTGATATTTTAATTTTTTAACTTTCTTAAATCATTTTTAACACCTAATTTTTAATTACTTTTGCTTCCATCGTTATAAACGCACTACGACTTTCATTTCGAGTCACGTGTCTTTCCGGGGAAATTCTCTTCTCTGGGTACTTAAACTTTCTGCGCATTCCTATCTGCCCGTTTTTGATTCAAACATGCAAGCTGACAACAACAGCAAGCCGCCAGCACGTTACCTCTTTAATTCTGGTCATGGAAATTTCCTAAATTATGATTCCTTTAACTATTAAAAAATATGCTACATCATCTTCTACCATTGAATAAAAGGATTGAGTCAACTACTGTCTTTTCCCTGATCAAATTGGACTACACTTCACATTTTATAATAATATTACATATATATTAATATAAATCTACTAATTGTGCATTTAAAATCTTTTTTGTAAACCAAACATCGTCACATCAGTTTCGTGGGAAAATTTGAAGACTCTTGCGTTGGCTCAACCACTTGAATGTCTCTGGATATTAGGAAAGAGATTATTTTTTCCAATAGTTTTCGATGTGGCGGTGATCTCCTGAGATAGAAAGATCACTGCCTTTGAGATAGAAAGATCACTGGCTTTGAGATAGAAAGATCACTGGC
>BGPR01000139.1:874810-887500 GCA_013235015.1 Araneus ventricosus | reverse complement strand
TTGAGATAGAAAGATCACTGGCTTTGAGATAGAAAGATCACTGGCTTGAAGATAGGAAGATCACTGGTTCAAGACTTGATTCCACCGAAGGTTTTCTTTGCCCGTTGTAAAATAAGTCTGTTCACGCAGATCAGCACTAATGAGACATTGAAATTGTTTATTGTGTATGCCGGTGCAAGGGTCATTCGACCACTGTTCAGAATTCCGAGATCCGTCCCAAAATAGCCCTCCCTTATGTACCGTCTAAACTGTTGTTAATAATAAACAAAGTTAAAAAAACACAGCAGTTTTTAACTAATTTCAGATTTCTCACTACTTTAATGAAATAAACTCTGGGCACTCTTAAAATTCCTATGTTTCCATGACAAAAATTATTATAAAATCACTCATAAAGAAAAGACATGGTCTTATTCCAACGATGTCTTGTGCGGCGAAAGCTATTTTTAAACTTGCCCGTCCTCGCTTTCTAAATGGATTTCTCATATAAATCAATATTCTTCAAAATAATTTTCTGTCACTTCCTGTGACTTGGCATCGATTCCCTTTCAATCTCACTCTCTTCCCTTTTTTCTCCCTACTTTTTTCGTTGGATTATCTTTTCTTGACACGAAACATGCACTTTTTCAGATAAAAGTATTTCTCCGCCTCTCAAGTATAGAGGCTGGCGCTACAAATTGCATTTCAATGGCGTTGTTAAGGTGTATTCAGTAATGATACCACTTTTATATTTTTGTACTAAATTTAGTTTAAATAACAACAGTGAAATGTCAGAGTTTTATTTTGACAACCATTTTAAGTGTGAAGGAGTAACATTTTTATGTCGTGTTTTAAGCATTTTGAAGTCGAATCGATATCATAGAATCTCTTCGCTAATGTATTTTGTTTTTAATTTTTTACATTTGTTTTCTTATTTAATCGAAATCAACGTTTGTTACTGGCAACTTTACAATGTGGGCATGAGCTTACCATATTTAAAACTAACATGAAAAAGAAAATATTACATTTTTCAATTAACTATGTATTTCTAAAATATATATATAATTAATATTAATCTGTATAATATAATTTTACATTTTGAATTCGAAACTTGAAGCAAGAAGCTATATCAAATAATGATAGAGACGTAAGAAGGTTACTAGTATCGTAATATGCTTTTAACTTACGGAATTTTTACATGCAAGCTAAAAATGCAATTATTGAGTTGAATAGCACAGCTTCGGGTCAGATTTCAGCTAAGTTTAAAAACTGAGCTTTCCAGGAAAGCCAAGAAGAAGTTTATTTATTTCACTACATGTTTTATCATGTAAAGATCTTCAAAAACATTTCTCTCTGGTATTTTATGTTTCCATGTCATATCTCATTTTTTTAAAATTCTTTTTTAGATAAATATTTCTATGGATTTAAATGAACACCCCGCTCAAATATCTAGTGCGTAATCAGTTTTTAAGAAAATTATTTCTTTGTTGAATATTGAACTCAATGCAGTTCTGCACCTAAAGAATAGTATACACAGTTTAACTCAGAACTGAATATTTTCGAATTTGTCCAATACTAATTCAAGCCAGCGTTATTAAATTTAGTAACTAAATTTCACATTTTAGTTTAGAAATAATTTAGAATAAATTTCAATAGTTATAAAACTTATATTTTAGTTGCATTGAAGTATTTTTTCACTTAAAGAATAATATACACGGTTTAACTCAGAACTGAATATTTTCGACTTTGTCCAATACTGATTCAAGACAGCGATATTAAATTTAGTAACTAAATTTCATGTTTTAATTTAGAAATAATTTAGAATAAATTTCAATAGTTATAAAATTTATATTTTAGTTGCATTGAAGTATTTTTGTTGATGTATAATATATATTATCTTTTTTTAGAAATGAAAATTTCTTACTTTTACATTTCAGACTATTTTCGAAAAGAAGTTTAAAGAGAATTTATAAAATAAAACTGTAAGGGAAAACTGAAACAGCTTTCTGAAAATTGCACAGATTCAATTTTAAGTTCTTTTTTTATTACTTTTCTACTAACATTGACTTTTTATTAACATAACTTTTGAAATTATAATTAAAGTTGTTTTTGTATGGGATAAACAATATCTAAATAGTTTTTAACTTACAAATCATGGTGACATCAGTTTCATGCTCGTTACTTTCGATATAGAATTTGTTCATTCAGAGCTACTCGTTTTGTTCAACTATTTTACCTATTTTGATATTTTTCGTTTTTTTTTTCTTAGATTGTCATATATTTTTGCTGTAAAATATCTACCTGTATTTCTCAAATTATAAAAATGTGGGCTGAAAAAGAAGAGATTGATATGTCAGGTGGAGGAGGACTAAACAGTAGTGCATTCATGTCACTTTTTAATATGAAATATCATAAAAATATAAGGCCATAACCCGGGCGCCTTGAGACTTGTTGCACTACTGATGGCGACTGGGGGCCAAATATCATATTGTTAAAAAGATGTAATGTCGCTTTCCTGCCTCGCTAGTCTTGTAGTTGGGAAGAGAGTTTTACAGGGGTAAGATTGGAGTGAGGGGCAGCTGCCATTCCGAAACCCCTGACCTTGGCGACTATATTGGCAACTTTGGCGACAAATCGAAGATACCCGAAAATGCTACCCAGATAGCAATTTTAGTTTGCAGCAAGCTTGCCACAAATTTGTCATGACAAGAGTGCAAGTTTGCCACAAATTTGTCATGACAAGAGTGCAAGCTTGCAGTAAGTTTGCAGCAAGTTAACGAAAGCTCCGAAGTCACCATGAAACGAACTTGCAGCAAACTTGCCGTGCACACTTATAGCAAATTAAAGCAAAAAGAGAGTACGAAACACAACCCGGGATAGAACTCGCGACCTCCTGGTTCCGAAGCGGAGACGCAAACCACTGAGCCAGTCGAGCTCTGAGAGGAGAAGATAGATTTCGCTAATACATCGTTCTATTCGATTCGTATACGATTTATTTTTAACTATTTTTTGGATTTCATTAATTTTTTGAGTTGAAAATATGATTTGAAGTCAAAGAGAGAGCGATTTTTGCTAATAACTACGTTTTGCTAGTAAAATAAATTATGAAATTAGAGTTCAAAAGTAATTACTTTAAAATGGGACAAAATGTCTAGTTATTATTGTTCAACAAACACTGACTGTTTTTTAAATTTATTTTTGTTTATAAACGTTAAAATTTCAACATTAAGAAAAAGGCGATATAGTTTTCTTTAAAGTGAGAGTGATATATTTAGTAAAAAGATGGAAAATGTTTCAAAAATTTTTTTTATAAAAAAGTTATCTTTTTCACAAATTATCATTGATTTATTGAATTAATAAAAAAGAATTACGGTCTAAGAGATGCTATTAAAAATCGGATGTTTTTTAAAACAGAGACAAAGATAATTATCTCTTATTGTGCTATCTTTGCAGGAAGCTTGCTTTGCAAAATTGCAGCAAGTTTGATTTGCAAAGAGGTGGCGCTATTTGTCACATCGAACTTGCTACAAGTTCGATTCAAGTTTGACGCGTCAAATTTTGCCATGACAAGTCAAAATCAAACTTGCTGCAAACTTACGTGCTATCTGGGTATTACTTTCTCGATATTTCTCTTAGGGGCCGGTATCCAGTTTTTTCCCGAAAATTCTATGTGACATCACGGCCTATCGGTGAGAGTATAAAAAGACCGCACTTGGATCACAGGTTTTTGTTGATCGACTGGAACGACTTTGGAATTTCGACTGCAGAGCGAGTTAGAAAGCTGATGATTTGAGCGCTATTGAAAGTTCTGTTGTTGTCATTATTAGTGATTTGCTGACTGTTATGTTGCTAAATCTGAAAGTTCTGAACTGATATTACCTGTGAACTGTTTTGCGTTGCTAATCTGTGCAAGATCTATTGTTCCTGTTGCATGTGTTACGTGTTTTCATGCATATTTGTGAATAAACCTTAATTCTCCTTTATCCTGCGCGTTGGGCTGTTTACATCATGCACCCCACCGGGCACCAGTTACTCTTGGTACGCCACTGGTCTTGAAGACTTGAAACATTCGCAGTGAAGGTCTGTGAGACTTAACCAACACGACATTTCTCTGGCAAGACATTCGGTTTATGAGGAAAAATTGGAAGGAAAATAAGCACTGCATATTGAAAATGATTAGAAGAATACAATTAAGTTATATGAAATTTTCCTTTACAGATTAGAGAAAAATTTTACAAAGATTAAGCTCAAAAATATGAGTTGCTCTATTTCAAATGTTCTCAGATATCATTCAGTTTTAAATTATTTTCGTTATTTTCTTATCATTTCAGAAACTTTATTTACGAACTGAAGCCAACTTCAGAAAAACAAAAATTTTTAACCTTAAATAAATCCGAATTATATCAAGCAATTAAGTCGATCATTTTTTTATTTATTTGATTACTGTAGTCCTAATAGCAATATTTCAGTCTTTTGTCTGTATAGTGCTGTTTAATGTACATTTTTTTAAAGATTACTATGAAATATTTATCAAATTGCTTCGATTTATTTCAGGGTCATAATGATCTGAATTGTCCAAATGAGTCTAAATTTTACATATAGATGGCGCCACGAAACTTCTACTTTATATGCGGTTACTAAGCTTCTGATCAAGACATTTTGGTCGAGACGCATTAGTAAACTTCAAAACTATAAAACTGGATAAATACAATGGTAAATATAATTAAATATTCTATGTGTTTTTCAAGCTCTGCTTCTTTGAATTAATTATTGTATTTAAGATAACTCAGAATTATTGAAGCCAAACCAAACAAAGAAAAGTTATATAATAATTGAAATTTTCTAAAAAATTATTATTGTAACAAATTTTGCAATCTTTTGAAGGAACGAATACAGGGCCATCGGCTCAAGATTCATCCCATAATTTCCCAGAACTTTACGCATTTTCGCCTCTTTACATCGAGTGGTATTTTTGGTAAGTATGAATATTTTTTTTTCCCAACATTTTAAAGGCATTAATATAACAAAATGTGTTCCAGAGCATTTAAGTACTGGACCCCCACCACCATCACCAAACGGGGATTTTTTTCGGATGATTTTTTTTATTATTATTATTTCGAGGCCGAAGTCATGAGCTGTTTGAGGTTGATTCTTTTATCTTAAAATTTTAAATAATTAAAATCCAAAATTTGAATATTTCAAGGAGATATACATTTCGGTGATTTGTACTTAAGATATAATGTTACTGTACCAGCTGGATGGACATGGGAGCCTTCGGTGACCAGGTGTTCGCCATTAATATAAATAGCCTTTAGCTATTGCAATTTGTGGAAATAAATTTGCGAATTAAGCGGTTGAAGAGGCAAAAGTTTTATTTTGCTACATATTTTGAAAATTGAGGGTGTTGGATGGCAGGCGACCATTGATGACATATCAAGATGTCATAAGCTTCCATATGAAATAAAAATTGTCGAAATCGGTCCAGTGGTTGAGGTTGGGGAACTGTCTCATGATTTTTCCCCATAGAGAATGTACAGTGGAGAAGTATTTTTTCGATTTCTCTAGAATACGAAGAGTGGTGGGCAGCAGGCGACCGTTGATGAAATATCTAGAAGTCATAAACTTTCATACGCAGGGGTGACGTCAGTGGTGGTGGTGGTGGTGGGGGTTCCGGGCTGCAGGGCTTACTATCGGGGCAAATGTTCGTACCCCGTTCACGCAACGGGCTATTCAACTAGTAGATAAATGAAAAACCGAGAAAAATTTGAGAGGGTTATGATTACGCCCCTCCCCTTGTACAGCAGGTCGTGCCCCCTGTCGGGAGACACAAACGCCGCTCCTGTTCATATGAAGTAAAAATTATCGAAATCGGTCCTGTGGTTGGAACTGGGGGACTGGTCCTTTGAATTTGCCAAATATTTTAAATATATAGATAATATATTCCTATTGCTTGCATCTATAATTTATCTCTATGTGCACTTGTGAACTTTAAACGGATATTGTATAGTTTTTCCTATATATATATATTTTTTATTTTTAAATTTTTAATTTTTTTTTTTTTTTTTTTTATAAAATCTGAGCACAACTAAGACAGCATTTTCTTATCTTCAAATAATGACATTTGAAAACTTCTTTCGTAACTACTATTTGTTTGAATATTTTATCATAGTGAAATTTCAATCGAGTTACCTTACAATTCCAAATTTTATTTTCCTGTAATAATATAAGCACATTTGCATTCACCAGTCATATTAACATTTTCTCTATTTACTGAAATATTTTTTTCAGGATGATAATTGTTGTCGTTGGTTGTACTACTGTCGCTTCCATTTTACTGTGCCTCATTTGTTGTCGAAAACCATACAAAACAGCAGTGGTGCGGCTTTCGGAAGAACTTCCTTCACATTTTCCAGGGACAGGTAAGTTTTTACCTATTAATGTTCATTTGTTTCTCAATGAATCCGCAGAATGAGTATATTTTTACTCCGAAGAGGCGAAACTTTCGAGGAGGAACGTTTCTTTCATAACTTAAGAGCCAGATATAGGGCAACTTATATAAAAATTCCAGTTCAATACTGTTAGTATTCACAAAGATATCAGCATTGCAAGACCTAAATTGCTTTCCATCTCTAATAGAAACAAAATAACGAGGGGTTTTGCACGTATTGATATTTTTAAAATTGAATCTTCGAATGATATATTGAATTTTATGAAGGTTGAATATCCTGAATACTCACGTATACTTATAAATTAAATACTTAATTTAAATAGCATTTCGATGATAACTTAATCGAAGTAAAAATAGCCTGTTATCATTCATTGGTTTCACTGTGAAATCACAAATTTCTTGAATATAAAATATGTTATTTTTTTTTCTTTTACATATTTATGATCAACTACATGTCTAATACTCATTTTGAAATAAATTTAGTAATTTTCAAACCGGAACATGTAGTGAACTTGGAAGGGTTAAGACCGGTCCTAAAATGTCATAATTTTACTCTTTCTTATTTCAGTTAAGTTATTTTACGTTTATATAATTAATAAGCATTTATCCAGGTTAGTGTAAAGTTTAGGTAGTTATTTAAGTTAATGAAAATCATTTACTTTTATATTACCCTCTTCAACCCGTACACACAATACACAAAAATATGTATTCGAAGGACCTTTCTTTTCAATTTTTAGTCGAAATGCCTGGTGATATTTTTGAAGCGAAATGAAACTGGTTTTAAAAATGTACTTTTATTAGTGCGCTAAAAAGTAGAATTTTTTTATTTTCATTATTTTCTATTTTTTAATCTGAATTTATAATTCCTTATTATAAGTATTAAAGTATTGTAATCATTTTTTTTCTCAAATGGCGTCACAATAAGAATTAAAAGTTTAAATTAATTAATCGATTAATTGATAATTGAGGTCTGAAAACAATGAAATAGTAAATTGATATCGAGAGAACTTATAAGTATACTAAATTTGTGAACTTTAGCATATCAGGAATTAAATGAAAAATCGATTACAAAATTCCCTTTTTACACTCGTGAAACAAGCCATGTTAATAAAAATGTTTAAAATTAAATTTATGAAATACACACTGCTTTCAAAACTGCCATTAGGTTTTTCATCATGATTTCGTTTGCAAACAATTTTAGACTTGATGCTAGAGAAGTTGTCTAAACCGTGAAATATCCTCAAGACAAAGGGTGTTGAAAATGCGCACAAAGATGTGTGATTAATCATTAAATAAATCAAATTAATCAACTCAAACATCGATCAAGTTAATTTACCAGCGGGCGCGCCTGCGCAAATTTTACGACAAACGGAATTTTTCATGCCCTGTTCTCACATTCGGAATCTAAAGTGGCTGAAGGTCATTGCTATTCCTTCATGCGATCCCTCTCTTCAGGATTAAATGTGTTTGTCAGAGTTTCAAGGTGATTTCATACTGTTTTATGCTTCTGTCGTGAAAATTACGACGCACGTCCGCTCATGTAATTTGAAATTTTTTTTCACGTCTTAACGTTTCAGTTTGATAATTATATATCCAGTGCGCATTACAGCGATTTAATATTTCATTTTACATTGTCAAAAATATTTAATATATAATAAGCCTGCCAATAATACATCAAGCAGAAGAATTTTCTTGGAAAATCTCAGTCTTATGAAAACACCTCACTACTCGAGCCCAAAAATTCTTAACATTCCCATATGACATTACCATGTCTTTAAATTGAAATTACACATTGCAACCTGAAAAAGCAAGTTAACAGCAACTAGCATTGAGAAAAAGAGCTTGTGGTTTGTGCTTGAAAGAAATAAAACGATCATCAAAATCCATGAAATACAGTAAGTGCAATATATAGTATACTTGTAAGCGTCCTCTCACACTCAAAGTTCAATCTTTCGAACGCAAGGATAATGATAAAAAACTAAGAAGAAAGTCTTTATTATACAATCTTAGTTGGTATTATACTGTTTTTTATTATATATTGTTTAATACCTTTTTTAGGAAATACTAGTATTAAATCTCATTGTTTTCTCTGATTTCAGTATAATGTTAGATTTTTCAAGTAATATAAAAATTAATTTCACTTTTGATGAAAGGATTTGCTCTTCTGATGTGTCTCTTATTACTATAATGAAGTAACTTACAACTGCAAGGGTAAAAATGAAGAAACATGTGTCGTAAAAAGTAGGAGACGAGCCCACTCGTGTAAAAAATTTTAGCGCTCCTTCTGGAAAGTTAAAACAATTCAATTAAAATTAGCCAACATCATAATTCAAGTTCGTATACATTAACATTAATGGTGTCAAAAGATATCCCATCATCTCATCCAACTAATTTTAGTTTTGTGGTTAGAAGAATGCGCTACAGAGAATGCCTATTTTTATATAAAGTATGAAAAAGTATTGCAATTGTCATGAAATTCGCCTTCGATATTTTAATGAACCTCCACGTTTTGGACCTCTGTAAGTCAACAAAAATTTATGGAGGATAGATTATGTCAGTGGCATGGCGGCCGGGGGCAAGGGGTATAGATGCCCCAGGCGCCAGTTTTAGGGAGCGCCATAGGGTCAAAATATTACCGTCTTTATGCAAATTTTAAAATAAAATATGATGAGGGTCCAAAAAATGATGTCATACCCCTGGCGCCTTTTACGCTTGTTAAGCCTCTAATGATGGTTGGGATAGCAAAAATCATAATATTTTCGTAGCGCCACTTAATCTACGCCACTGGCCTTGGTGACAAAACGTTAATGCGTCTATGTCCCTTTTTAAAGTCAAATATAATGAGAAATGAAAAAATAACATACCCAGGTGAATTTTACAAAACTAAATCACTGTTGATGATGGGGGGCGAAAACATCACATTATGACCCAGGCGCCACTGACTCTTGCTCCGCCACTGAATTATGTCTTTCTTTCATGAACATGATGACTCACAAATGCAACTAGCCAGATGGATGAATCTTTGTATGCTTTTTGTTTGAATCATGTCTAAATGTATTTGAATGTTCGTGCATTTTTCAATATTACTTCTTTTTATTGATTTTAACTGTGTATTTTATTTCATGTTTGATTCTAAATTGCAACGGCTTCCATGTTCATTTTTTGTAAATATAAAATGGCAATGCCAATGGGGTTGCTTGGCCGACGGAGCTGCTGGCTTATCTCGTTGTATGGTAGATAATATGGTCTCACGGAGCTGCAGGCTTGTCTGGTTGTATGGTATATGATATGGCCGCACGGAGCTGCAGGCTTGTCTCATTGTATGGTAGATGATATAGACGCACGGAGCTGCAGGCTTGTCTCGTTGTATGGTAGATGATATGGTCGCACGGAGCTGCAGGCTTGTCTAGTTGTATGGTAGATTATATGGCCGCACGGACCTGTAGGCTTGTCTCGTTGTATGGTAGATGATATGGCCGCACGGTTCTGCAGACTTTTCCTGTTCTTGTGACGACTGCTTGGCTGCACGGAGCTGCAGGCCTGTGTTCTCATTGTGTTTAATTGCCGAAATAAAGTTTATGTTTTCGAATTGGAGCTTTCCTTTCGTCCGAGTCGTCTACTTTCATTATGACAAAGTTTTTTATTTCTATCAAATTTTGGACGGAATTCTTCTGCGGGAAATCTGCCTTTCCGTGCTTTAGCATGTGTAAGCGATAACTCAAACACGCAACGAGGCAGAAGGGCAAAAGTTCTCGTTTGGTTTTTTTTGCCAAGATTGTTGATCTGTCTCAAAATTTGGACCCAATTCGCCAATGTGTTTTCTCTTTGTGGATCGGTCTATCTGTGGGTATTTCAATGCGATAGCTGAAAAACCCAACAAGGTAAGGGGGTTAAATTTTATACTTGACTTGTTTTAAGTTTGCCAAAATTGTAGATATTTGTCAAATTTTGGACCGATTCGATCAAAGGTAGCAGGTCCAAAATGCCTACTCGATTTACTTCTCTATACTCCTACCAGTAGCGGCTCGTCAGCTCAGAAACATGCAGTTATAAAATTTGTACAGACCTAAGTTAATGGAAATTTATGCTGATTATTTTGGTATATATTGATGATATACTAAAAATTGATAGTTGAGTTAAAAGCAAAAACTGGGGGAAACAATTTTGTATTTTTTGGCTATAACTAAAATTCCAACAAAAATTTTTGGTGGAAAATCTGAGATTCGTAGTCAGCACCCCAAAAAACTTAAAGGAGCAAAAATTATAACTCCTCTAGAATATGATTTGAAAAACTGCCTAGTGACTGGACTACTGATAGAAAGCGAAGAAAATCCAAATGAGGAAGGCAAAGGCGGAAGTCGCGCCAAACGAGAGCTATAAAAATCGCTGCTCGATTGCCTTTATATTCAAAAGGAGAAAGGGTTGCTATTTTCTTCCGACTGAGCGCTCAGCGTTACTCAGTGCGAGAATTTTGGTCCTTAGGAGAGAAAAATCTTTATGCATCTCTCTTAATTCTTGATTGATTTTCCTTTAACGTTTTTCGTTCCTTTTCGTTGATCATTGAACTCTCAGAGTGGGAAAGTAAACCAATTAGAATAGAAACAAAAATACAAGCTTTTGAAATAATTTAGATTGGGACTGCAGCTCTGAAGCCCTAATGGACGAGTCGCCACTGACTTCTACACTTAACAAAAACTGTGTCATGCATACGAAAAACTAGAGAGGAGAACACCCCGCTTGTTTAAAATATGATCTATTTACTTATTCCTTCCAAGTCCATGCTTATTGTGTATGGATACTTTCAGTCTTACCTTTCAGCTTCAATTTCTGTTCGACAAACTACCGTTGAACTTGACTTGTTTCATCTTTGTAAAAATGGAATTTTGTTATCGATATGTTACTCACTTCCTTATGTGTTATATTTTGAAATTTTCTACACTTATGTTTTTCGGGTATGACCCTATTAGCACAAAATACTTTACAATATTCATGCGATATCTTTACGATGCTGTGAGGCATTCTAAATAACGTAGCAACATCGTGGAGATATAATAAAATATCTTATGCTAATAAGGGATGCACTTCTTAGTATTTTCAAAATATGATTACCAGTTAATTGATTAATATAATTAAATTTTGAAGCGTTGGTTCCAAACTCATGGAAAAGTACCCACAAAAATATCTGCTTAAATATTTGCAAAGGATTTTCTTACGCAAGGAACCAGTCGTCGCCAAGCTAAAATATTAACGTCAGTTGTCGCCAAGTCTACGATGATATCGGCAATATCGTTGGCGCGTTAGTACTGCAGCCAAGGTAAAGGGAAAGTACCAATTTTGATTTCATACCAGAGACGCCAACAGATTGTGAATTTGAGAGAAAGGCTGATTTCGAAATTTCATAATATTTTTAATGATGAATTATTAATTAAAAATTAAAAGTATAAAATAATCTAAAAATATTCTAGTTTATAGTATCATTAATAAAGCGTGCTTTTAAAAACTGTTTTTATCAATTTTTCTGCCTGTGCTACCATGCTCTGTTTCAAGTGCTAGCTGATTTCAATGTTGACAGCTTGAAACTGTGATGATCTTTAAAATATAATCGATTGCAATTAATAATTCAACTTTGAGCAAATGAAAGATAGAAATAATTTTATACATGTGCTTCTTTTTATATATTTTATTTCCAACTACTAACGGAAAGTTTGAATTTCACAGTCTTGGCTGCAGAAGGAATCATCCAGCCGGACGTCTCCTTCTACACGCAGGTCCAGCCTTGCAATGGGGTCGTTGCCAAGTCTCCGAAAATCACCACCCTCCGGCCGGAAACCCCGAGACTGCCAACGCCCTGCAGGCCTTTGGAACCTGCCTACCAACCGACACAACTCCTCACCATCACTACCGTCAGACTGCCTTATCTGACGTCTGACTTGGCGTTGCCTCCGGGATATGTATCTCTAAGAGACGTTAAGTAATTCTGTTGTGGAAAGGAAAATGTACAGCAAAAACTTAGACGAGACTTGATGTTTTTATCATAATAATCTCCATCATGTCGATACGAAGTGGCGTAGCGACAGGGGGCAAATGGGGTATAGATGCCCCGGGTGTCAGTCTTGGGAGCGTCATGGAAACAAAACAGTGCGTTTTGGTCACTTTTTAAAGTCAAATACTATGTTGGGACAAATAAAAACAATGATGCGGGAGCCATTTACCCTTTTTAAACCACATGGCGCCATTTACCCTTTCTAAACCACATGGCGCCATTT
>BGPR01000139.1:850978-874800 GCA_013235015.1 Araneus ventricosus | reverse complement strand
AACCACATGGCGCCATTTACCCTTTCTAAACCACATGGTGCCATTTATCCTTTCTAAACCAAATGGCGCCATTCACCCTTTCGAAACCACATGGCGCCATTTACCCTTTCTAAACCACATGACGCCACTTACCCTTGCTACGTCACTGACAAAGAGAATTCTCTGTTACCTAAGATATCATTTGTATGATTTATCCCAAGACAGTTTATAGTGTAGAAGTTGTAACGAGAAATTGTTTCAATGGTTCTTCCGAATAAATGAGTTATAAAATGATATTTTTTCCACGTTTATTGATCAAGCGAACGTAAAATATTTTTTGTCAACCGACGTAACTTCTCACCGTTACCATTGTCAGACTACCTTAGATGACATATGACTTGACGTTATCTCCAGCATATTTGTCTCTAAGAGGCGTTAAGCAACTCTGTCTCGGATTAGAAATATTATGTACCGACCTGCTGTTTTACTCCGTCATATCGGAAAGAGTTCTTTGTTACCTCAGATAACATTTTTATGGTTTTTCCTAAGATAGTTAATAGTGTAGTACCTGTAACGTGAAGTTGCTTCAATGGTTCTTTCGAATAAACGAATTATAATATGCTTTTTTCCCAGTTTATTAAACAAAAGAGTATTGGATGTTACCGTGTGGTTGTGATTCTCATCTCATTTGTTCTAGAATATTCATGAATCACCAAGATCCTGCATCATCACGACAATGGTGATAAAGGGAAGGTATGACATCTTTTGTTTGCCGAAGCTGCCTTGGAGCAACTAGATAGTATCTGCGTAGAAATTTAACTTAGCTCCAGTATATAGGGTGGTTAGATTGCCTTTCAAGGGCAAATGACTCATACTTATATTTCGCTTGGCGGAAAAATAATTTTAAAAAACCCCAATAGCTAGCAATTAATTCTTAAAGCGCAGTTCCGTCTACCAATTTTTAAATGATTCTGAATAAGAGCAAATCCAGAGAGAATAGAAACAATACATTCCTTCTACAATAAATTCTCCTTGGCCATTCCATTCACTAGAGCACAAGTGGATACTTTATTAGCTCAAATTGTAAATATTGGTAAAAGAGTTAGATTTTGAATCTGTTCAATGTCTTTCATTTCATTGGAATAATAATTGATTCCTTGCAATTCTTCTTGGAAAAGTAAGCCTTTCTGAGAAAAACTGAGAACAATTTTCATCTTTTTTTGCCATTTTTTATACGAGAGTTTATACGAAGAATTTTAATCGTCAATTATTTCGACCTCGAGATTTTGAAGAATACCATTGTTTTAGGTGAAACCAATGAAAAAGAATTTGTAATTCTGTATGTGTCTCTGTTTCCCTATGCGAAAATGTGTAGCTCATATTATAAATATTGGTCAGGAGCATATTATAAATATTGGTCAGGAGCATATTATAAATATTAGTCAGGAGCATATTATAAATACTTGTCAGCAGCGTGTTATAAATATTGCTCAGGAGCACATTATAAATACTGGTTAAACAAAAGAGATTCTAACTCATGTTATGATTATTGTTAAAAGAGTTAGACTTTTGAATCTGTTCAATGTCTTTCATTTCATTGAAATAATAATTGAGACCTTGCAATTTTTCTTGGAGAAGAAAATATTTCTTAGGAAAACTGAGAAAAGTTTTCATGTATTTTTTGCCATCTTTTATACGCAAGTTTCTACGAAGTATTTTAATCGTCAGTTATTTCGATCTCGAGGTTTTGAAGTATATTATTGTTTTAGGTCTCCCAACTAATGAAAAAGAATTTTTTTAATTCTGTATGTGTCCCTGTCTGCCTATGCGAAAATGAGTAGCTCATATTATAAATATTGGTTAAACAAAAGAGATTCTAGCTCATGTTATGATTATTGTTAAAAGAGTTAGATATTTGGTTCTGTTCAATACCTTTCATTTCATTGGAATTACAATTGATTCCTTCCAATTTTTCTTGGAAAAGTAAAACTTCCCAGGACAACTGAGAAAGGTTTTCCTCGGTTTTTTTTGTTATCTTCTATACGAGAGCATGCACGAAATATTTTAATCGTCAATTATTTTGACCTTGAGACTCTGAAGAATATCATTGTTTTAAATTTCCCTGTCAATATTATAACTGCTTCATCGTGATAGATGACTGCGTTAGAAGAGTATAGAGTCCCTAGAACAGGGATGGCGAACCAATGGCACGCGTGCCACTGATGGCACACGACACAATATTTTGGGCACGCCACCGATCAAAAAGTTCACTATGAAGCATTGACGGTACTATTTGACGGCACGTCTATGACCTCATTAAGCATTTTTTTAGAAAAAATGGCACGTTGATACATAAAGGTTCGCCACCCCTGCCCTAGAATCTGGAAAAAGCAGGATTCATTTACAGCATGGTCTCTCTTACATAAAAAGCAGAATCACAGTGAGCACAAAATGAAAATAACTTTATATATTATATAGATTTTAAAGAGGATTGAAAAGATCGAAAGGCAGCCAGTAGGGACTCAGAATAAAACAGTGAATAGAAAACATTAATAAGACAACCAATCAGCTCTATTTAATATGATATGATGGTTCTGAAACTTAGCAATGTAATGTGCCAATACTCTACTCAAACACTCCCAATTAATGAAAAAGAATTTGTATTTCTGTATATGCCTCTTAGCCCAGTGGTTGGATAGTTGAATTCGGAATTAATTAGGGGAGAGCTGGAAATTGTTTTAATCCCTTCAGTTAATCGTGCAATATCTCGAAAACAACTCATGGTATCAAAACCATTGTACGCAATTGTTGTAGAGCTTAAAATTATGAATAAAATGAGTATCAACACTTATTATATTCTATCAAAATTAAGCTCACAACTGCGCTTCAAAGTACTACCTAAATCGCTAATCAAGCGCTTGAAGCGAGAACGGAGTAAGTTATAGGTTCACCCTACCTCCAATTATTATATATGCATTTTAAATTTGTTCATGATGCTTTTATAATTACTTCAAGGCTTTATTTAGTATATTTTGAAGGGGGAAAATCCCCACTATTATTATGATTTAACAAAGGAAAACATCACACGAAAATTTCAACAATGACTGAGAGGGTGATGAAAGACAACGACTTTCAATTGAATACTTATTATTTAATTAAGCATAATTGAAGTGATATTAAGTAAATAAAACTATTAGATAACTTCAATTATGCGTAATTAAATAATAAGTATTCAACTGAAAGTCGTTGTTTTTCATTACGCCTTCAGTCATTTTTGAAATTTTCGTGTGATGTTTTCCTTTGTTAAATCATAATAATAGTGGGGATTTTCCCCCTTCAAAATATACTAAATAAAGCCTTGAAGTAATTATAAAAGCATCATGAACAAATTTAAAATGCATATATAATAATTGGAGGTAGGGTGAACCTATAACTTGGTCCGTTCTCGCTTCAAGCGCTTGATTAGCGATTTAGGCAGTACTTTGAAGCGCAGTTGTGAGCATAATTTTGATAGAATATAATAAGTGTTGATACTCATTTTATTCAGAATTATAAGCTCTACAAAAATTGTGTTACAATGTTTTGATAGCATGAGTTGTTTTCGAGATATTGCTCGATTATTGAAAAAAGTCCTATTTTCTGACTACAAATCTGCACACAGCTGCTAACGCTCACCTAGCCAGAGGGGGAAAACTTCGTATGTTCATTCCAGACCTAAACTGAAGGGATTAAAACAATTTCCAGCTTTCCCCTAATTAATTCCGAATTCGACCTTTTTTACGACCCAACCACTGGGCTATTTGTGTCGCTATGTGAACAGGAGTGTATCTCTGAATGTGAAAACTCAAAAAAAGATTTAGATGGATGAATATATAGGTGGTTTCCTTCTAGAGTAGTTCCTTGTAGAGAGTGACAATTATTGAGCTATATGAAATAAAAAGTAAAATTTTCAAAAAATACTAAGTTCAAAAATTTTATTCAGATTTTAAAAGTAACTACAGATATTCAGATTTAGTTTATGACATGATCGATATGCTTGCCATCAATGGCTATGACGTGGCGCAGACAGAGAGCAAAATTCTGTAAAAATCGCTGAAGTGTCGAGACATCGACATTACCACTTCTCTCGAACTTTTCAATCACATTTTTGATCGTTATAACACTTGGACAGGTTGTCTTCAGCTTGCACTCGGTCGCAAATTTCCTTCGAGGCCGCGATCGGTCTGTTATTACTCGCATAGTAGGCCTTGACGATCGATATACGCTCAGAAACGCTGTATTTCGACATTTTCAACGAAAAATGAACAACAGCAATAAGCGTGCGCATGCTCAAAAAAAAAAAAAAAATCCCAACATGCTCTGGATTCAATCGCCAAGTTATAACTTAATCTCGCCAACGACGGTTCAAAAGTTACCAAGGTTTTTTACATATAGCTAAATAATTGTAACCTTGTAGCTAGGTGTTACCGCATCGACTACGAAAGTTTTAGCTTGCATGAAACAATATGAATTATTTTGATTAGTGTATATGAATGAATACGCTGAAGTGGAGAATGAAATTAGCAGGTGAATAATTTTATTCATATAATAAATATCTATATAATACATAATTTATAACAATCTTTAAATACTACATAACGCGATGTTATATACAAGCTATTTATAAACAAAGACTTAAGATAAGACAATCACTTACAAGCACATAACAAACAACAGAGGGAAACAAAATTAAAGAAGGACATTTGAATTTGTGAAACAAAATTATACTTACAAAATACACATATTTGTTCGAATAAGTTTTTCACTCAGCTTAAAACAAAAAAAAAATCATGAAATATTGTATTATTCTGCTAAAAGTAAAGTTAAATATGTTCACCAAAAATAAATGAATAAAAATAAATACTATGGACGAGTTTTCTGTTTTGTTTATTTGCATTTAGGTAGGACTTCCGCCATACCATTGACTTCCGGTGGTAATGCAATTCAATGGGAATCTTCAAAATTTCAACACTGTGTTTGTAGACGTTAATTAATGTTTAAAGTAGAGTTAGAGTGAGAATAGTTTGAAAATATTAAATTTCATGTTCCGATTGTTCTAGCTCTCAGTGGTTACTTAACGTAAGACCCTAATTTTGTGAAAAGTCTGCCGTAATTGTTCGTTATCGCTCTTTTTGGCGAATTCTAAGGTTTGTTTGGCGGTTAAATCTTTAACCAAACGATTTAGCTAATTACAATAGTTCCATTTGGAATTTAGCCGTTTAAAGAGCTTTTTTAAAACCAATTTAAATAAATAGTGTTACACAAACTCAAAGAACACAGAATTCGACGCCTTGTGTACTAAAGAACGAACTGACTCGAACTTGGCGCTTGATACACTATCCAAATGGGTTTGGCGTTTGCTCGGAGGGTTATCGGAAAACGGTTCGTGAATCCAAAATAAACAAACCAATAAACTCGTCCTTTCGTTTAACGATAAAAGAACTAATAGTATGTAAGAAGAAGAAAAAATGAAACAAATTGAATATTGTTTCTAATAAATTACTTGCTTCTAACAATTGGGCTTTTGGACATTCGAGAAGCTCTATAAAAATAGAAAAGCATTCGAAAAAATTCTGTTAAAACATCTCGATTAGAAAGGCTTAAAATTCGCTTAGAAATGCTTGGTTCAATAAAATAAGAGCTAGTTATTACGATTCATCTATGCATTCTAAGAATATCTTTTGCTCTTAATGAGCGGAATAAATAAAGTTTGCTTCAGGATTATAATTCCATATCAGCTCTTCATTTTTTTTCTTATTTAATAGAATAAATTTAACTCAAACCACAAAAAGCAAAGGCTATAAAATTAAAGTTTTTTTCTAAATTGCGGAAATCTAAATGCTAATTCGTTTCACTTGCTTTGCAGACGATTTATTTTATTCTGTAGATATTTAAATGCCTCAGGTACTTTTCATTTTATCTTCTTATTCAAAAATCCATCTAGTTATTTTTATATTAAAATCATATTAATAAAAAAGTGTACTTTTTATAAGCAGTTGCTAACTACTTCAATTTAATTGAGCTCAAAGATACTTTTATACGTAATAAATTTATGTAAATAACAAAGGATGTATTCTTTTAATAGATACAAGATTTCAGTTCTGTATAAAAATTTCCTATCGACAGACTGCTTCATTATGTTAACTTTAGGTATTAAAAGAAAGATTAATTGGAGTGACTTAATAAAGTTCAAAGATGATGAAATTGTTTATGTTAATTGATTGAAGAAGAATGAGATTCATTTACTTACAAAATGCAAAAGCTGAAAACATTTCACTTAGCATGAATTGTATACAGCAAGCATAATGCTTACAGGTTCGGATAAATATGTATTTCGAGCACAAAATAGCATGTATTGATGTTAAAAATTTTCATGGGACGCTTTTTAAACTCGTATCACAAAAAATATAAAATAATTTTAATTAAAAATAAAATATATACAAACACGCATAGTATAAATAAGAATTTCTTCACATTTTTATATTGTGGAATAAGCAAATCTTATATAATACGAAAATATGGGATAGTTGGTATATTTAAACTTCTATTATGTAGTGGTAATTATGTTCCTTATGGAAACTGAAAAACTCTAGTAATAGAAGTTAAAGAAAAAAAGAATTTCTTCTTGTAAATTCAATGCTTATTAGAATACTGTTTGTCGAACATTTTTTTTTACAAATTAGTATTTTGTATGTTCGAATGAGGAATAATTTTAACCAAGTTCATGAAACAGAATATATAGTATGTTTGTCCTTGCATTTTTCTTTTGATTCTTAAACTATAACACTATTAATAAACTCTGAAAAGATGTTAATTATTTTTTAATATGCACACAGACAACTGAAAATCGAATAGTAGGCGTGAATTAATTTTTCATTTTTAATATTTTTATTAAATATTGAGCTATTATTCAGATATTTTTTGTAAAATTTATGAGAAGGATCAGTTTGTAATAGTTTTGCTTCAAACTTAGATGCCCAATTCCTTAAATTATTCGAGTGAAAGCCTATATAAAATTTTTAAATTTAAACATTTCCCATGTATTCCTTTGAAACATTTAAGGAATACCGTTGTAATAAAGACATTGTTTGCATATTGGTAGAGCTATATAAATAAACCATAAGCAGATTTTAGCTAAGTAGGATTTAAATTTATTGATTTATTGCTGTTGCATCATGTTAGTGATTATGAGTTTATTTTTTAAATAAATATGTATTTGTAAGTATTTAAAGAGCGTGTGATAAATCAGCAAATACAAAAATCTTACTTATTCCATTTATATTTTCCCCAACGTTCGTATAGTGTCGATCATTAATTCAGCTGGCAGAAACAATAAATATATTACGGCTTTCACTATATGAATAGCAGTTGGGATATTTCAGATAGGAGGGATATATAGTTAACGTTATTTTCAATTGATGCTGAATACATCAGCGTTTATTGAACCTCCTTCGAGTATTCCTTAAAGAAAGTGGGATAGGACCAATTTAGACGGTAACAAACAACAGCAGATTTTATGTCTTTTTTAATTTTGCTGATAGAACTAGTATAACTTGCATCAAAACTTATCTGAAATGTCGATTTATGTTCTCATATTAAGCCTTAAATTTATATACTTCAACAGATTTGTTCTTAAAGCAATTATTAGAACCTTAATTATTATATATAGTTAGTTAACTTTTCTTTGCAATAAATTAAATCGGATAAATTTGAAGTCATCGTAAGTGAGGAATATGAAAGAAACATAATTATATTTTGTCCTGACATTTAGCCAATACTATGCATTTCACAATAATTCCTTTGTAGAAATAAACATAAATGTTTCTGTATAAGATAAAATGCCAGTCTATGAAAGTTACTCAATACGAACAATGATACAGCTCATTTAGTGAGAGTTGTGCTCCACACAATTGTGCAACAACTCTTAGGAACACAAAAAGTGGACAGTTGGCATTGCTCAGGAATTCTATATACAACATTCAGCTACAACTATTAGTCATATATCTTCTTCAGAAGCAAAATAAAATTTTATGAATTTACAATTACCAGCAACATGCTATGAAAACATGGCTGCCATCGACAGAAAATGCATTTTGCCACTTTCAGCTGCTGCGTCTATCGGTTGCACGGACTCTGGACTGGAAAGAAAAAAAGCTCTGTAGTAGTTCAGTACGAAGCAGATGTCTTAAGCAGCTGAAACATTTCAAATGAAGCAGAAGATTACCCATCTCCTGTTCCGTTTCTTCACAAATCGAAAACAAAATACTTGTCCCTTGAACCATCAGTGCAGCCTGTATCAGTCGACAGGGCTATGGAAACGTTTTTGTACAGGTTATTGGGCTGTCCAATGCTACCAACTGAAGCATAGCTTTTGTGCAGCTGTGGATGGCGGTAGTTGCTGTCGCTGCCCAAAACAGCGCAGCTGACTGATTTTGGCAGAAAGAACAAACTGCGGCTGATGGATTTTTCGCCTGTATAGACGACATGTGTATTCAGTCTGTGCCGTCGGCGAAATTCCGTCCATTCTCTGTGACGTTTGTAATCAGCTTTCAGCATTTTGGCAGCCATGATTATTAACATAATGAGAATGCATCCGCCGGCAATGGGCACTGCTATGACGGCAGCTTTGAACCACATTTGCTGGTGAACAGATGTATCATTGTTTTTGTTGTGCCCACCATGTCTGTAAAAGTAATCATCGTTTGACAGATAACCTGAAAGAAAAGATTTTACAGATTAGGTTCTAGAAATTTATCATGCTAGAATATGCAGCTCATAGGTCCACACATTTTCAGTTATATAGGGTGAGTCATAAGTCCCTATAAAAATGGTGAAAACGGTGACTAATTTCTTTTTCGTTTTCATGATGGTGAACCGATTACAAAGGGATTCCACTAACGATAGAAGAAAGGATTGACATCATTCTGTTGGCTGGGAATGGTACAATTCATCATGTTACACGTACTTTCAATGCAACCCACAGAACGCAGATAACCCATTGACGCCGTGGTAAAGTTCATCACGAAATTGAAATGGACAGGTTCCATCGCCGATGCAAGCAGATCTGGAAGAGCAAAGAGGGCCAACACCAGGTGCCAGGAACGATGACCAGGAGTCCAACAGAAGGGACCCAACGTCTCTCTGCGCAATTAGGAATCAGACAAAGCACCATGTCTGTAAAAGTGTCCTGTGCATTTTGCGGGCTAATAAGTGCTACCCATATAAGCTACATACGTTGCAACATCTGACGGAGGACGATCTTGACCGAATGTTTTTGGATTTGTTAGTTCCATCCTTTTTTCACATATGGCAAATTTTATGTCAGTGGAAAAGTGAGCAAACAAAATATCAGGTTCAAGATGAATAGCAATCCACATGGAATGTCGAACAGTGAGAGGTAAGGTGCGGAAAAAGTCATGGTGTGGTGCGGGATTTGTGGCGACAGGATTGTTGGTTAGAACGACTGTCATTGTGCTATCACGTGGAAGAGAAACATGAGGAACATATCCTGTAACTGTAGCATCATTTGACACTTTTTGTACGAATAAAAGAAACATTAGTCACCGCTTTCACTATTTGTATGAACACTTATGTCTCACCCTGTATAACAAAATCAGGCTTCAAGTTTCAAAAAGAAAGGCAAATTTACCCACTTCATGATTTACAAATATTTTGTACACATGTTGGTTAACAATGGAAAAACAATTACTCAACGAGAACCATAAAACATTGGGGAAGACCAAAGAGACACACCATATTTTCTCTTTTATTTGTGATTTGACAATATTAATACCATATTGAGTGCTCTTCAAACTTTTAACTAATTCCTTCTGCTTTTTTTTGTTCTATTTGCGATTTTTCAACATTTATACCTCATTTACTACCCTTTAGATATTGAAAACTTTTGAAATTTGGTTAAGACGGGGTTTGGTTAAGGGAATAAAATTGCAAAGAAATTTTGCAGGTTTTTTTGAAAATAAATATTATATTCACAGATAATCTTGCTGTGATATAAAGAAAAGGATTACCGAAGAAAATTAAGAGATTTATTTGAGAAAATGAGCCACCAATTAAATTCTTCCTTAATATCTAATAACATGGGTTATCAAAGTATGAACAGCGATAGAGCTCAGGTAAGTTAAATTCCTGTCTTGAAGTAACACTAGGGATGTTTTGGAGCGGACTTCATCAATTGGAAACGTTGTTAGATATTGACGACGACACTTGAGTTAGCACACCATTCTCTGAACTATCATACCACAGGAGCAGAAGGACATTTGAAACTTGTTGTCAGATTTAACGAGCACCATGGGCAGAGAGATACGGCTGATTTTTTGGTGGACTCGATTTTTGTACCTAGAACCATTTGGTTCTAAAGTCGTGACCTCACCAACAAGCCACCATGGCCCATGGAGAACAACAGAATAGAACCTAGATTTAAGAGGAAGTAATAAAAGGCAGAAATTTGATAATTTATTTCACGGCGTTCTTGTGAGAATGTAATCAATGATGAAATACTATTCACTGGTAATTTGAAGATAATTCTTTTAGGGTTAATTTTACTTTTCTTTTAGTAGTCGTAGAATAATGGACACCTTTTTCTACGTTTGTTACACAATAAAAAACAAGACCAAAACGAACACAGTACAGTTTAAGTAGATGAAAGTGACCCAAATAATGCTGTGAAATTTATATATTTAAAAAAAATACCGAAAATCTTTCGATTTTTGACTTGCTTCCAGACTATACGTCTTTTAAACTTCGACACAACAACCACAGACTGATTTAAAACAATTGCTCAATGATTTGCAAGGCAGGCGTGAATACAAAATCGTGTAATAATAACGTAGAAACACGAGGTAGGAAACGCAACATACGATGGCAGAGGTGTTGCTGAGACATTGAAACAGCAGATCGTAGCGCAGGCTGATTTTCCAGCCTGGATTTTTTTTTCACGGACGAAGCAATATTTTCAAGGGACGGTGTGGTTATTGCCCACATAATTGGCACCTGAGAAAATTTCAAAACCTACGAGCAACAAGGCAGCATGGTTCACAACAGCACTTCAGCATCAAACTTTGGACCATCTCTGTGGCCCATACTTACTGCCAACATAGCTCGGCGAGAAAATCTATTGGATGTTCTTGCAGGAAAGTTAGTTTCCGGCAGGTGTTGATCTTATCTGGTGTCCTATTCGTTTCGCTGTTTCATTGCTACAGAGACTCATATAGCGGTCATACGTTTCTATTCCTTCCAAATTATTGAACAATTGTTTTGAACCATAATGTAAACAGTAAAATCAAAATGATACTAATAATAAAGAATTCATAGACACAGCAATCTGTACCTGTCATATAACTATGATTTAATCTATAGACCGGATCTTGCTTATCCACAGCATTGCGGAAATAGTTGCACATGTCCTCCTTGCAACAGAAACGAGCTGGGAATTTCCCACTATTCAGAGCTACGTCGGGAAAATTCTGCGGGCACTCTAATGGTTTCATCTGCTTGGGCTCATCTGCCAGAAGCTCCAGACACGTGTGTCGAGATTGCCATATATCGCCGTTGAAGCCGAAGTGATCCGATACGCAGACGCCTACGGACGACTTGCACATGTAACCGGACGTCACACAGGCAGGAAGATTGCAGTAACAACGGACGTCAGCTGGAAGAAATTAAAAATACTGAGTTAAGAGTATAGCTTAGCACTTTGACTCCTAATTGAATTGCCGGCCGTAACCGGCCATGCATTTTGTGGGGCGGATTTCGGCCGGTTGCTGTTCCGAAAGGGAGGGGGAGAAGGCAGTTGGGCGAGTGGTCATTAAAGGTACCCTTAGGGGAGAGATGAGAAATGGAAGGCCTGCCATTCATATTTCCCACCACCCATAGTGAGGAGAAGAGGGGCGACAGGGCGGACGAATCCATTCCACAGATGAATTAGTAAGGAAACCTCCTTATACAACTATACTCAGATTTTGCGAACTCTTAGTAGTCAGAAGGTTAATGTCTGTCCATCACGAGAACTACATCCTATTCTCTGTATGAGTGGTGGCAGTAGCTACAGAAACAACTTCTGTACCTCCAGGAAAGGAAAAGTCCAGTAAAGCTATGCGTAATAGTAACAAATTTCGATAAAATGTATTGAATCCAATTCATTTTCTAAGAAGTGGAATAAACTAATTACTATAACAACAAAAGAGGCCAGTGAAAGGAATAGTTCTCGTGATGACATGTAAAAGAAATATATTATGTTTGGTAAAATGCTTATGAAAACAATATTAAGTTCTAGAAGCAAGTAATATAATAAGGGGTTGCTCACACATTTGGCAGAGACACTTCTTGATACAATAAAAAAGAAGCAATCATCTCTGCAATGATTATGAAGTCGATTAAGCAAATTCACTTGATTTTCTTAGATGTGGTACTTTTCTTTGAAACCAATTTGATTAGTTTCACGTGTTTAAAGATGGAATTTTGTGATCGATTTTTCACTGACTTTCTGATGAGATAGAGCTGAGTTCTGATACTTTCTACTAGTAATGAATTTTAGAAAAACTCATTTTAAGATTCCATAATATTTATCATAAAGATAAGTATAACGACTAAAACGCAGAAAATAATTAAAATAAAAAAGTCTACTTATCTTTTATTATAAAAGTGTTTCTTATCTTCTTATATTATAGAAGTGTGTTTCTTGCTTTTCATTCAATTTATTATTCATTTATTCAATATTATTATTTTTATGCTGCAAAATAAATTATAAAACAGTCCATTCCTTCGAATTAGAAGCAAACCTTCTTTAATTTTACACTGCTCGGTTTTTTATGTTAAAAAAATTATTTACGTAAATTTATATAAATAAATGTAGGGATTTCAAGAAAAAAAAATTAAAAATTTGAACTTAATTTTTAATGAAATTATTAAACAAAAACATTAATTTATTAGTTAAAATTTCTTTATATAGCATTGATTCTACAAGCCAAAAATTTATTGAGAAGATAATTTTACAACTTCATTTTTAAAATTAGTTTTTAAAAAAAATGAAAGAATGCTTGTGCAGCAAAAATGTATCACTGAGTAACGTAAAATTGTAACACAGAATCAGTTTATTTTTTAAATTAGCATTTTCTTAAATTATATAGAAAAAATATCCACGATATATCTTTAATGTGGAAAGAAATTACTTCCAAGTTAAAAGCAACCTGTGAGTCACATCACATCATTCTAATTCCCCAAGGAGGGAAGAAAACCCCGAGTTATTCAGTCTTTTCTACGAAACATGATCAATTTTACCAGTTTTTTCCCCTCTTATACGTAAATTCTTCCCTAAATGAAGTTAATTGCCGAAAGGTACAACGGAATCTTTTATTTATTTATCTTTTTGTTGAAAACCATCCCCCATCACTGTTGTTGAAAAATAATTTTATTTTATTTTAAAACAAAATCTCCATGGTGACCCAATATGCTCTTCTTGAATAAATTATTGAAAAAATTTGTATTAGTACAGAAGAACCCAGCTAATCCGAACTAATTGGGACCGGTGCTTGTTCGGATTACAAAAAATTCGGATTAGCCGAAATTCCGATAAAAATAGAAAAGAAAAAGATGTGTGCTAAAAAAAAAATGTAAGTTTGCAGCGGTTACAATCAACTGCCTTCTCCTTTCTATGGTAGGTGGCGCTCCTGGAGCCATCTTTTTCCCATGATGCCTCTCTGTCATTCTAGTTTGTGTGCTTGTCTCGTGATGTTGTTCTCTGTTTTTTCTTGTGTGTTGTAACTTTAATGTTCTGTGCTGTGGAACGTAGCCTAATAAAAATGGTTCCTAAAATTGAATGGGTTCTTCAGCAGCACTACACACAAACTTGAGTCTCGTCCCTCTATAAGTTAAAAGTATTCAGTACTACTATCTCTTGAATTCTTTTATTCAAAAGCAATAGAAAGAGAATATGTCTTCTCCCCTTTTCATTAGAATAATGGATGTACTCCTGTATGAAGTGACCTTATCTTACGGCGAATTGCATTAGTTTCTTCAATGTGTACAAAATTATGCATGCTGAAAAAGTTCTTTTTTGTTTTTAGTATGTATATTTAAATCTTTTCAGGTAATCTTTTCAATTACATATAATTTTCGAAAATAAAATCGGATCGGATTAACCGGAATTTCGGATTAGCGGGGGTTCTACTGCAGTAACAATTATAGATTCTACTTACTGGACGTTACACTTGTCTTCAAAAGCCTAAATGTTACGTGTCATTTTATTTTAAAACAAAATCTCTTTTTTTTACTTTCTAGTAAGATCTTCAATGGATTTCAGAATGAGTAAATAATAATAATAAAAAAGAAAGATCTGAAAAGAAAGCGACGCATTTGACATATCTCGCATCACTGTGAATTTACTTCATAGCTATTAATATTTCCACGGGAAAATCAATAAGTACTTTATTTTTTCTGTCTTTTTCTTTTGCTGTCGTTGGGTGGGGGGGTGGGGGCTCACAGGTCTGCTGACAACCTTCGCTCGTCGGTTTTAGTGTTCTGTTTCCAATCTCTTGAACGATCAATAAAACATTAATATATTAAAAATGTTTGTCCACGTGAACATTACTTCGCGATTTGGTAAGTTGACTACATTTAGTGTTATTATAGTCGCTGATAGAAAAAAAAATTGGTTCAATTAGAACATAATACCTTTTATTATTCTGCTTTCTTAAGAAGGAAATTCAATAATTTAAGCAATGCATTAGTTTAGCAAGCCTAATGCACTACATGCTTTGAGACGATATAAAAGTGTTAAGAGTTCTCATGTATCATAAGTACACATTTTTGTCCTTATAAAACTCATTCTTTTTCTTCAGAACTGAGTTTCATATTGTAAGTAAATATGGAGAAGATCAATACTAAGATTTTAACATAAATAAATAAATATACAGAAAAAAAACTTCTTCACCCCAGCTTAAGAAAAAACTTTTAATATTCTTTATGTAATGCATATAAATATATATAGGAAGTTTGTAATGATACTAGTTCAGCATAAAATAAAGTACAACACACAGAGAGATACGAAAGAAAGAAAATTTTACAAAAGTTGCAACTAATTATAGTAGTTTTTCGTGGATTAAACTCGGAAAAGAAATAATAGAGATTCAGTCTATTTAAATTTTTGTTTTAAAATCTAAACAATTAATTAGAAATAGTTGATTAATTAACAGTTTTCCTAAGCTTTTATACAAAACGTATAAACAAAATAGAATAAGTTATGATTTTAAGGACTGAACTTGAATAACCAACATTATCCTTATTATATGCAAATATAATAAGGAAATCCATTATCCTTATTATTTTGCATTCATTTAATTTTCTTATTTAACATTTAGATTTTCTCACAACATCCAAATATTTCACTGTAAAACATAAGAATAATCCAATGACTTTCCTTTGAAATAAATTATAATGTCCATAAAATAAAATAACAAACTGTTTAAAGAAGTCAGTAATCTAATTTTTAAACGTTTAGATATATTTTCCAGGGAACCCTAACTAATCAGGTTGACATAATTTTTATAGCCAGGGTCATCGGTGCTACTTGTCAGATTCGGAGATTATGAACCTAGAGTTAGTGCGCTCAGTAAAATCCAATCATCGCTGGTGTGTGAGAAATATTTTCCCAATGCCATGTTATGAATTTTAATTGAAAGTAACAATAACAGAAAACAATTACAGTAGGACGCAATTAAAGCATTAGCGCTTTCAAAAAAAATATAAACTGTTAAATTATGCCTTTAGACAAGGATAAAGATCATGTTTTTTTTTACTATTACTAACAAGTGTTTTTGTATTTTTAAAATAACATAATTTATTACGCATACTGGAGGGAAAACACTAAATAACTGTTACTTCGATACAGTTCACCATGTTTAAGTGCATAATTAATTATTCTGAAAGTCACGCATAAGCTAGCAGAATTTTATCTTTTAATTTTCTTTTTTTATCTTTTAATTTTCTTTTTTTTATCTTTTAATTTTCTTTTTTTATGTTTTATTTTCTTTTTTTATCTTTTAATTTTCTTTTTTACTTTTTAATTTTTAAAGACACAAAAGAACCGCATATGAATTTGCAAATTTCATTTTGCACAGTAAGTTACACATTCACTCGACAGATGGCAGCACGAAACTTCCCTCTCCAATTGCTTCGATCTTGGGCTTCTCGCAGCCTGCCTCTAACGTCAGTCAGGCCGGCGTCCACCTCCGGCGCCTCATCCCTTTCCTCATCCGGAGCGGGAAGAGCACGTTGATGCTCTATTTATACATATCCTGGCATCTCGCCATAGGCTTTAACGTCGGATAATAATAACAGACGGCGACAGGACGGAGGGCACTTAAAAGAAGAAGCCGTGATGTCCAATAGCTCTATTGTTTGGGAAATCATCCTACAGATATATTTTTTCCCTCATCTGTCCTCTTTTCTTCCCCTCCCGTGCGTTGTTGACGCGAGAGGGGGAATGTTTTAGCGACGTTGGGGGTGCCGTCAAGTCGCTAAGTTTCCTATTACTTAAGTGGGGAGGGGGGGGGATATACGACGAATGAATTCATGGACGTTGATGCCATAGAAAATGATATGGCGTCCCTTTGAATTAGATAAGGGCCATTGTTGAAGATGATTTTAGTAGTGAAAAGTTAAGATTAATCGCTGTCAACGACACAAGTAGTCCTTTTTTATACTTTTAAGTTTTATTAAACATCCATACTAGATGTTGGTAATTTGTCTTATCTCTTGCAGAGAATTTTTTCTTTAAATTTCGGTTTGTTTGATAAGTTAAGAGCAGATGTGTGCGTCATAGATAAAGCTGTTACATGGGGGCATTTTATAAACTAACAAACTGACAGCACCTTTAGTTTTTTTTTTTTTCCCCTTCTCGATCTTGAAAAGTGATGCGGAAAGGAAACGCATACTTAATCATTCATATTGGTTCTGAAGAAATTGCTTCCTTCAATTCGCTTTTTAAATTGAATTAGTTAAATATATTGACGGGAAATGATTATATAGTCTGTGATAGTACGCGGAAAGCCAAGTGATGTATCGTTGCAGAAAAGTTACCTAGATATAGAATGTTGTAAACCTAACCTAACAGTACCTTTCTGCAAACTTACTCACATTCATCAATGTGTAATATTCAACCCAGGACATAGACCAATAGAAAAAAACAAAAGGCTTTTCAAAAAAAGGGAGGCTTTTCAAACAGTTGCTGATGTTAAAGGCGCAAGACTACTTTACTCTCGTGACTTTTTTGTTTCTCGTAAATTTTTTAGGTTTAAGTATATATATATATATATATATATATATATATATATATATATATAACTTCTGTTGTTACCCTTTATCTCTAAACTAAGACATTAGTTATGTTCTCAACATATGTAGTTACCGAGATATAGAGGATCGCGTCACCAATTCATGAGTATTTTGTCCACCTTTGCGACTCAGTTGTCGCTGAACTACAATTCCGATTTTCAATTTGTTTTTTGTAACTTCTGTTGTTACCCTTTATCTCTAAAATAAGACATTAGTTATGTTTTTAACATATGTAGTTACTGAGATATAGAGAATCTCCCATACCAAGTTTTGGCGAGGGAATCAATTTCCTTCCTGAGACCCCAATGGGAGGAATGTAGTCCTACGTTAATATATATAAACCCTGAATGACTATAAAATACAACTAAGAAGTACAGATTTTACACCTTTGAATTTCGGTATTATTCGGGGCTACATCAAATGAAAGCATGAGAACTATGTTTTAAAAAACCACTTAGATGAGTATAAAATTTACCTTTGAATATACAGATTTTACAACTTTGAGTTTGGGGAATTACTTCCCCAAGGACATTTTAATTTCAAGTTTGATAGTTTTAATGCGATACAGAATGTCATGACGATATCAAAATGTTACTCACTCTTAAGATATGTATAATTAATTTCTTTTAAAAATTATTCTCTTTTAAGGATAAATTCCATATTGATATAATACCAATGTTTGTTCTGACTTAGCGCATGATTTCGAATTTATAACAGACTCTATTTTAATAATAAAACCAAAATAACCAAATCAGAACTTTTCATTTCTCATATGTAATTACATCAAAATTAACATTAAATCGTGCGGTATAATTTTGCAGCGGAAAAACATGCTTAATATTTAGTATGAACACATTTTTTTTGTTTAATTTGTCTCATAATCCAACAAAAACTTTAATTTTGGGCAGATTTGAAATACGCGACTATCCACTTCATGTTTGCTATTTTTGCGATTCTCCGATATTGTAATTGAATTCTCCGATATTGTAATTGAATTCTCCGGCGAGGCTGCTTTGCTTCTTGAATTCCTACAACTACTGAACTCCGTGTCGTCCATAATTAACATTTTGTTAAATTTTAATATTTGCTTTTAGGGAAGCGCTGCCAAATTTTGATGCTAGAGATAGCTTCAACTTTCCTGGGCATGATACTTAGATAATTTTGAATATGTACAAGTATTTTTAATTCAAACTATTATAAAGCCAAATCCTTACAATTTCAAAAAGAATTTTCTTACAGAAGAGGTGTCGTTGCTTTTCGATTACAAAAGATTTTTGCACTTTTCCCTCAAAGAACTTGATAAAAAACATTTATGTTTCAGCGGAAGTAAACAAGAAACCGTGCATGATAAACTACCTGTATCTGTATTAGGCGAAATAATTATGAAACCACGTGATAGTGTTTTTGCTTTACTAGACAGATTATTTAAATGATTATAAATAAATCATTTACAAAGCAAATGTTCGCTAGTAATCAAATAGTCACGATTTACATTAAAAATAAAATATTTCATGCGCGTTCTTAATAACTCAGAAGATGCAAACAAATCAAGCCAAGCCTTCACGCAGTAGACTTTTCATTATGATTTCATGCATTGTGAAAATTTCAGGATTTACATGAAAAGTTTGGTAACTTCGTTATGTGTGATTCGAGAAATCGCTAAACTTTCACTAATTTATATGTATTAATTTATATTTTTCACTAATTTATATATATATATTTCATTCTCACATGATGAATAACATATCTAATTGCTTCCCTCAGCTGCTAAGTGTATAATAAAACTCTGTATTCTTTTATTTTTTTTTCCTTTGAATTTTTTAAAGAAAAAGATAATTTTCTTTTCTTTATTTAGCTTTTTTAAAATAAAGGAAACTCAGACATCATTTACACAGTCGTGCATATTAACGATAAAAATAAGGATTAATAAGTAATTTAAGTAGACACAGTTTATTATGAGCAGGAATAACTATACAGCGTGTCCACACTTATCGTGGTCCAATAGCTAATTTCTATACCGTTAGAGATAGACATATAGTTCCAGTCGGAAAATTTTTTTAAATAAAAGGAAGAATAATATTTTATGTTTCTTACGTCACTAACTACAGTTGGTGTGGCGTGGACGTTTGGAGAGGGGGTGCCAGCTCAGGTGTCGTCCTCGTTTTCTGATCACGGTTCAAAATTACGAGGTCCGTCCAAAATAGCCCTCATGTTGCTTCAGAACGGGACGTTAATATAAACCAAACCACTAACTATATTTCTGAAAAAGTTACGAATTCTAAATTTTTAAACGGTCCCCCGGTCACATCAGTCCTATTCAGTAAAATATTCTTGACACTCTAACATTTTAAACAAAAAAGTTCTACTCTTCTGCGACTAAAACAGAGCAACTTATGGAGCTTTGAATTTCATGATTTTTAACCAATCAGCGGCCTCGTCAAGCAAATGCTGCTCATTGATTGGTGGATCGTCTTCGATGCGGATATTGAAATGGTGTAAAGTGATCTAAGTCAGCGATATGCAAAGCTCCATAACTTGGTGAGTTTTAGTCGCAGAAGAGTGGGGATTTTTTTTGTTTAAAATGTTAGAGAGTCAAAAATATTTTACCAAATATTATTGACAGGACCGAGGGACTGTATAAAAAGTTAGATTTCGTAACTTTTTCAGAATATATTCATTCTCGCAAAAAACATAAACTATAATTCTTCCCTTCATTTAAAGCATTTTTCCAATTGGAACTACATGTCTATCTCTAACGGTTTAGAAATTAGCTATTGGACCACGATAAGCTTGGACAGGCTGTATACTAAATGTTGGTTTAATCAATCTATTGTTAAAAACCAATTAAAAGTAACAAAACAGAGAGTTTATCATGCACGAATTATTTGTAATTTAAAAGTATAGCATTTTAACACTAATGTAGATGCTTTCAAACAAAAATTCAATTGGATTAAATTTTATACAGATTTATAATTTGTATTGCAAACTTCTGCACTTTTTTATTTATTTACTTATTATTTTTTTAGTAAACTAAAAGATTTATTTATGTTGTACAATACACACACAGCTAAAAGTAACATAATCAAAACCGAAAGGAAGTTCCGGCCTTATTAATTTATCCTTTTTGTCTAACTTATGCGGGGAAAATCTCTAGACAGATGAACTACTTCTGAATGTAACCTTGTGGAATGATGTTACTCGGAGTGTTCTTAAGATAACGACAGAAAGGAAGCAGTTTCTTCAACAAGTATTAAAGATCCGTCTCGTATTTCTTTCTATCTCTGCCTGCTTTTTTATTATTAGGAGAAAAGAAATAAAAGAATCATACCTCTGAGGGGATTTGCCGATAATTAATAGATCAAACAGAAATAGTATACAAAAGAAAACTGCACTATTTTTTCTGAAGCAAATTATTTTAATTTCTGACTTTTCGAAGACATAAATAAATGCAGTTTCGTATTCTATTATGTTTAATGTGATTCCGATGAAACAAGTATTTTTTGAGAATAATTCCCCTCGATGAAATGGTGGAGTTTTTCTTTCGATGCTCTTCACTCATGTGGAATTTGAAACAAAAGAATAAAATTATCGAATTTCATGTCATTAAAAGCAAATACAAAAAGAAGCTTCATCATTACTTTTTATAAGTTCATTTTTTTTACATATAAATTGGTAAAATGAAAAGATTATTTTCACTGCAATAGCATTAAATCAAAAATTCAAAACAAAAGAAAGAAATAAAAGGCAAAAATTTTCACAAAAATATTTTTGACATGCAGAAAAACAGTTATTTTTTTTATTACTTAACAAATAATTGTTTCAAAGAATTTACACTATATGATCCAAAGTATCCGGATACTTTGGATTTTAAACTTTTTTAGAATTTCTCCGGAAAGGCTAAACCAACTGCTCGTGAACTTCAACCATGTAAAGAAGAGTTTAGTTTTTTTTAACGTCCCGTTTTGAAGCAACACGAGAGATATTTTGGGACGAACCTCGTAATTTTGAACCACGGTCAGATGACGAGGACGACGCCTGAGCTGGCACCCCCTCTCCAAACTTCCGTGCCACACCAGCGGGAGGGCGTTTGGTCACTACGTATGATTTAGCGCGCAACAGGCCCCATACACGGCGGATTTTCGGTGGAATCGGGTTTCGAACCTGGAACCCTCCGGCCCCTAATCCGAGACCTTACCACTAGGCCACCGCGGCCCTGTAAAAAATAGACTCTCACTCACATTTTACAGAGAAGATTCGGTCACGAGGGCAATTGGGTCTGGGGCACCAGAAAGGGATGGAGGCGAAATGGAGTTTGACCCATTCTGTTTCACGGAAAGCTGATAACGAGATGTAACTTGCATAAGTGGTTATGTTTGATGTGCATAATATTTACATGGATTTTCGTAAACACATCACAAATATTCGGGAAGATATAGAGGTTTTCTTAGAAAATCCCAAATTTTTCCGCATGTGTTTTATTTATAACTTGCAGAATTTTAAACCAAATTGTATGAAACTTACAGAATATATGACAATATGTTAGAGAAGCATTGTGTAAAAGATTGGATTAAATACTTTGAAAATTAGAGAAAATATCAGTATTTGTAGTAAATAATTTTTTACTGCGCATGTGCGAAACGTAGCGTACATTTTCGTTCATCACTTCAAACCCAGGTATGTAAGGCAACTTATAAAAAAATTCCAGTCGAATACCGTTAAGATTTAGAAAGATGTCGACATTGCAGTGAACGGAATTTCTACCTCCCTCTGAGAGAAACTAAATGATGAGGGGTTTTCCACAAATTGATATTTTTTAAACTTGAATCTTCGGGTAGTAAACGTCGAATTGCAATTTATATTATGAATTTTATTTATAAGTATGCCTGTGTATCCAGCATGTTCAATTTTTATTAAATTCTATACAATTATTCGAAAATTTAAGTTTAAAAATATCCATTTGTGGAAAAACCCTCATCATTTTGTTTCTCTTAGAGGGAAGCAAAGATTTTGCTCACTGCAATGCTGATATATTTGTAAATATTAATCATATTTGACTGGATTTTTTATATAAGTTGTCCTACATATCTGGTTTTGAAGTTATGAAAGAAAAAAGTACGCTACGTTTCGCACATGCGCAGTAAAAAAATTATTTACTGTAAATACTCAGATTTTCTCTAATTTTCAAAGAATTTATTCCAAATTTTTAGACAATACTTCTCTAACACATTGTCACATATTCTGCAAGTTTCATACAATTTGGTTTAAAATTCTGCAAGTTATAAACAAAAAAACATGCGGAAAAATTGGGATTTTTAAAGAAAACCTTTATGTCTTCCCGAATATTTGTGCTGTAATTACAAAAATGCATGTAAATATTAAGCGCATCAAATTTAATCGTTGACGAAAGTTACATTTCGTTATCAGCTTTCTGTGAAGCAGGTTGTGTCAAATTCCATTTTTGTCTTCATCCCTTTCTGGTGCACCCCTAACTACCCTCGTGACCGAATCTTCACTGTAAAATGTGAATTAAAGTCTATTCTTTACATGGTCGAAGTTCAAGGGCAGTTGGCTTAGCCTTTCCGGAAAATTCTAAAAAAAGTTGAAAATCCGGAAGTGTTCGGATACTTTTGAGGATATAGTGTATATTTGAAATTACATACCTTTAATTCATAAGGATAGTTTTATTTCTGGATTTCATTAATATAATTTAATTCTAAGTAGTTGATAAAATACATTTAATTTAAAATTTAAAAAATACGAAGTATTATAACTGCAGCGTAAAGCAATCGATATGATTATGAAACATTACTAATTAAAATTTCCCACGAAGGAATTTCCTTCCCTTCGAAAATAATGACACAATGAAAAACGACTAATCTCACGAATGTCGTTTCGCCCCTTGTTCCTCGTTCATATTAATTTTTAATTATTTCAGAAAAATATATGTCACAAAGGAAAAAAATAAATATTAAAAACCCAATATTATAAAACATTTAAAAATTATCAATTCGATTCCAAAATCTTACACATCAAAATTTCCCACAAAAGATTGTGTTTCATTTCCTAAAAATAATCAAAATGTGAAGTAACAAAATAGACTAATTCCACGATTGTTGTTTCGTCCCTGGCTTCTTATTTATGTTGATTTTTAATTATTTCAGAAAAATGTATGTCACAAAGTAAAAAAAAAAACTATTAAAAACCAAATATTATAGAACATTTAAAAGTAATTTATTCGATTCCAAAATCTTACGCTTCAAAATGTCTCACAAAAGATTGCCCTTCATTTCCTAAAAATAATCAAAATATGAAGTAACGAAATAGACTAATTCCACGAATGTCGTTTAGCTCCTTGTTCCTTATTCATATTAATTTTTAATTATTTGAGAAAAATGTATGTCACAAAGTAAAAAAAATTATTAAAAACCAAATATTATAGAACATTTAAAAGTAAT
>BGPR01000139.1:827394-849514 GCA_013235015.1 Araneus ventricosus | reverse complement strand
TAACCAAAATTTTGCAAGAAATAAGGATAAAGGATGTTTTGACTACACGTTTGATAAGATAGGAAAGGAAACTACATTCAGAAGCTTTTAGAAAGTTTCGATTTGAGGAATATTCAAGGAAGAAATCATTAGCCGATTTCCACATTAATGAACCAGGACTATTCCCACTATATACATGGCGGCTAATCAAATTCCATATTTTGCGTAACCAAAATTTTGCAATTAACTTAAGAGAAAAGACAGTTCGATGAGTTTCAAAACATACAACTATTTTTATGTATTCACAATTTACAATTCGTCGTCTTTTCTCTAGTTATCTTTTGTTCTTTCTTTTTCTTCAACAGGAGGCAATATAATAAAAACATACTTCTGAAATAAAGAAAACTTCTCTGCTTGCATCTACAAACTGCATCTTGTAGTCTTAATAATTAAAGAGATTTCAATTAGCAAAATTCATTTCCCAATTAGATTTCAGGGCGGTTAAAATAAATTATTCCAAAATTTCCTACGAATTCGTTGAATTGACGAAACGACTTAGAGAATGATAGGGCTGTTCAACTTTAAAATTTAAGCAACATAATAAAGTTTTTTTTAATCAGTGAAATGTCAAAGAATTTTAATGAGAGAAGATTAGGAAAAAATGTTCTCCTTCACAAAAAATCTTCATTTATTAAAAAATAATCAAGAGGAATAGCATTACTGAAAAATAATCAGTAAGAGCAAGTACGTTTGTCGATCTAATTAATATTTTTAGATACATGTAAATTTCCTTTACAGTTCATTTACCTCTATCGAGTTTTTTTCAAATTTCAATGCATCTTTTTTTCCAAAACTGAACTTTCTTATAACATTCTTAAATATTAATCTCATATTTGCGCATAATCTGCGGTTCAACTTGTTACAATTTCAAAATAATATTTCCCTTTAACCCTTTAAGGACAGTCACATGGAAAACGTGCGATTCGATCTGGCCGAGGTTTCTCAACGTGCGATTCGATCTAGCCGAGGTTTCTCAACACGCGTGGCTGCTTAGGGCCGGCGCACTTTTTCTAGTTATCTTAATTGCACTACAGCCGATGTCACGGCGACGAGACAGTCGGTATCTAGATGCCACAAGAGCGGCACGTGTTTGTGACAGTCGAGAGAGAATGTGCCTAGCAGTTGACAAGCCCGCGTGATAATCGTCCTGAGAGGGTTAATAAAAATTTTTCTTAGCGAAAAATAGTGCGTGAATTTTACTGATTTTTCAGTGGCTACTGTCTTTTAGTATATTTAAGTTTCATATTGTTTCTAATAACGATTGTCTTTAAACAAACGCTCCTTATAAGGTTCTATAAAAATATTTTTACAGTGCATAAAATAATTAACTTTTGCTAAGAGAAATTGAGTTTATTAGAATGATAGAAAGTTTTTCTTTACTCTTGGCTCTGCATAAGAATAATGGGATATACGCATAAGCTTATTTAAAGTTAATTTAGATTAATTGAAAAGATAATAAAATACTATCTATTTCAACAGAAATAAAGTTTCTGCATGACTTATTAAATAATATATTAAAGCTAAATGCTGACACATAAACAAATATTCACAGCATAATTTATTATTCAATGGTGAAAAAGAGGAATAATTTCTGATTCTTTTTACCCAGTTTTATCTTACAATCATAAAAAATCTCCCATTTTCCTTCCTGTAAATGTATTTCAATTAGTAATATGAGCTACATACTTTGAAAAAAAAATGATCATCTATTTTTCTTTCAAAACAAAAGATTTAACTCGAAAGTTTTCTTTTAAAAAATAATTGAAAGAGAGGAAAAATTAAGTTAAAAGAAGAGCAGACTAGTGATACTTTTAGAGGAAAAAAACTTTTCGTTTACAGAGAAATTACTTTCTGACTGAGGGTAAAAAAATATTTCTTTCGCGTAATATGAAACCGTTCAGACCTCTAAAACATGATTTCGTTTCTTTCTTTGATGATGGCATGCAAAATTTAAGTTTGGAGATCTCTAAAACAGGTTATTTGATACAAATCACAGGAACAGAAAAGTAATTTGAATTTTTCAATTAAATTATGAGCACCCCACGCTGCTTTGAAGACATAAATTCATAAAAGTATCAATTTTCCTTTCTTATTGGCCATTGTTAACAACCACACAGCTTCTTACAGGGTATGCTCCAAATTCCCAAAAATTCAGAATAAAGTCAAACAAGGCAGAAAATTTCCCTCATTATTTAACCCTCTCACACCAAGCGAGGCGGTCCCGGGCGGCATATTTACAAACCCTACCCTGATAGAACTGAGGCAGAAAATAGGACAATATGATTGGCTCGCTTCGCCGAGAGCCGATGACGTCGTTCTTTGCTCTCGTGCGTGTACTTTTCATTAGTATTATTTCTTTCTGTGTGGAATGTTTTATTTTTTATGATATTTTAAAAAATAATTTCATTTTTAAAAATATTACAACCCACGGAAGAATGTTTTCTGTGCTCAACTGTGAGAAAACGGAGAAGAAAAGTAGGACGACTCTTGTGTTGTTATGATTGCCGTACGCTACGTGCGAGAGCTGAAAACGACGTCACTGCTCCTCATAGCCATTGATATTGACTGATTTCCTGCGTCAGTTCTATCAGGGTAGGGTTTGTAAATATGCTCCCGGGCGGTCTAAAAATCTCTCCTTAACGGCGCGGAAGGCCGGTTGAGGCGGTTGGCTTCTTTTGCGGAGAGGGGAGGTTCTGAGATCGCTTAGGAGATAAGCGCGGTAGGGATCCAATTATTCTTGCCAACCACAGCGCATTTACCTGCACCTTAAGGGGAGGTTGTATCAGGGGGTGGTGGGGTAAATGACCACCCAGGTTGGGAGAGTCCAATTCATGTCGCTTTTTCTCCAAATTTCCCGGTTTCAAAGGGGCTAGAAGAAAAATGTCCTCTCGGGATTAAAGAGTTAAAAAACCTGGTTTAGAAGATATTAAGAAAAAATATCACATTATCGATCAAAATAATCTAGTTGAAAAAACTTAGGCACCCACTACTAACAACATTCCTATTGAGCCTTTTTGAAATCTAGAAAAAGCTTTCAGACTTGCTGAAACTATTAAGAGAGATTCAAATATTCTTAAGAAAATCCCCAACATTAAAGAACTTCTCCAAAGCATGGAAAAACTGAAAATCCAGCGACGCAGCTATTTATCTGAAGACATTTATTAAAAATTAGAAGCCCCTGAAGATTCTAGATTCCTGCTTGGTCAGACTTAGCGAAATTTTTCCAACACTAACTAATGAATATGTATCAACTTCCTAATGATCTCCTCTTTATTTAATTATTTTTATTATTTCCTTTGATTTCTACAACCTTTAATAATCCCTTCTAACCCACTAATAATTTCCTGAGTAACTGGTTAAGTTAACATTGTCAAGTGATCACAGAAGAAACAAAAAAGGAAAGGAGATTGTACCTCAGGTTCTCCCTACAAATATTCCACTGATAGTCGTTGTTAACAAGAGCGAAATGCTACCAGAATTGGTCTTATTTTTCAATTTATAAAGTTAAATTACAATAAATCACATTCATCGTGAAATTAATTCTCTTTTATATAGCATTCTGTCCCTTTTATATTTGAGTGTTAAATTATGATGAAATAAAATCATGCAATTGAGGTAAAAAAAAAAAATCATCCTAAGCCCACAAACAATCAGGATAACTAGATTCCATCTAAGTTTAACCTTAAATTACATTTATGAATGATACTTCTGGTAAATATATTTTTTCCATATGTAAAATATTAAATTTAAGAGCATTTTTTATCCCAACAAATAAACAAAAATAAGCTCAAAATTTAAAGAGTCTTTTTTCAAGACTCAATGTGTTTTTGAAGAAGAAATCTTCAAGAAAAACTTCCTATAAAAACAAAAAATTCTTTTTTTAACCCATAGAATCCCAAAATTCATACTCGACTATCTTTCTTACACGACGAATCTAAACAAAAAAAACGCGCTTTATTTTGGAAGTATATGAGAAAGTCAAGGGGAGAACAGTCCCGATCTAACAGGTCAAAGAGAAGAGTCCAAAATTCATACTCGACTATCTTTCCTATGCAACGAATCTAAACAAAAAACGCGCCTTATTTTGGAACTATATGAGAAAGTCAAGGGGCGAATAGTCCTGATCCAATTGGTCAAAGAGGTCCAAAATTCATACCTAACTAACTTCTTTATGCGACGAAACTAAACAAAAAACGCGCCTTATTTTGGAAATATATGAGAAAGTCAAGGGGCGAATGAATAGTCCAGATCCAATTGGTCAAAGAGGTCCAAAATTCATACCTAACTATCTTCTTTATGCGACGAATTTAAACAAAAAACGCGCCTTATTTTGGAAAATATATGAGAAAGTCAAGGGGAGAACAGTCCCGATCGAATTGGTCAAAGAGAAGAGGTCCAAAATTCATACTTAACTATCTTCCTTATGCGACGAATCTAAACAAAAAACTCTCCTTATTTTGGAAGTACAGTAGAGTCCCGCTAATCCGAGTCCTGTTAATCCGAGCTCCGCTTAATCCGCGTTAACTAAAAAAAAGTAATAAGAAATTGAAAAGAAGATAAAATACAGAGAAGATCATTTCGCATGCAGAAGGCACGGCAACGTTAGATGTTGCCCTTCGCCATATTCAGCAGCAACCAGATGCTTTACCACATAAAACAAAAAACGCGTCTTATTTTGGAAGTATATGAGAAGGTCAAGGGGAGAATAATCCCGATCCAATTGGTCAAAGAGAAGAGGTCCAAAATTCATACTCGACTATCTTTCTTACACGACGAATCTAAACAAAAAGCGCGCCTTATTTTGGAAGTATATGAGAAAGTCAGGGGGAGAATAGTCCCGATCCAATTGGTCAAAGAGAAGAGGTCCAAAATTCATACTCGACTATCTTTCTTACACGACGAATCTAAACAAAAAACGCGCTTTATTTTGGAAGTATATGAGAAAGTCAAGGGGCGAATAGTCCTGATTCAATTGGTCAAAGAGGTCCAAAATTCATACCCAACTATCTTCCTTATGCGACGAATCTAAACAAAAAACGCGCCTTATTTTGGAAGTATATGAGAAAGTCAGGGGGAGAACAGTCCCGATCCAATTGGTCAAAGAGAAGAGGTCCAAAATTCATACTCGACTATCTTTCTTACACGACGAATCTAAACAAAAAACGCGCTTTATTTTGGAAGTATATGAGAAAGTCAAGGGGAGAACAGTCCCGATTCTTTTTACAAACCTCAATAGAGACTTGAAATACAAACTTTAAGAGGGACATAAAATCGAAGGGGAAGGGGAGAGAAGGCCATTTCTGAAGTATTCACCCGGCGGTTATACTGGGAAGGAGGACTTCCCATCATGCTCGATTTCCCAGACAGATGAAGATGCGTCAGACAATTTGTCGCCGAGCGATCTGGGGATGAATGAATAATGGCAGAAGCTCGTGATAGCGTTGATTTTAAGTGAAATATGATACAGTCCTATAGTTCTTAATAAGTGGTATTTATTTAGTTAAAAGAAAATGCACAGTACAGGAAAAATAAATTCTATCTATAGAATGCATGACACAAAATAAACATCAAAAACATACAAGGAATAAAAGATGTAATCAGTCAATCTTAAAAAGATTAAAAACCTATAGCTAATTAAAAATTTAAATACGGTCATCTAAAATACATATTAAGAATTTAAAAGTTGTAAACACTGAATGTTAAATACATTAAAAAACTTAAAAGAATTTAAATTTCCATACACTTTATCTCGAAAACATTAAAAAACACATTAAGAATTTATAAGTTGCAGGCATTTAATTTTAAAAACACTAAAGAACTTATTAAAAATATCAAATTCCTGTGAAAACTTATTAAAATTTTATAAAATGAATATAACGTGAATTTCCCCGTATAATTAAATTCAAATGCATTCTGAAATAAGCTGCTGAACCTAAAATTTCTAGAAGGTACTAAAAATGTTAAAACTTAGCATGTCACTGCAATTAATTATAATTTTTATGAATGAATAAAGAAAAGAAGAGCACAAGAAAGATCTCGTCATTATTTCAAACTAGAAATATGAAAAATATTTTATAGATAAGTTGAAAACATATCCTCTAATTAAAAAATGATAATACTTGTAAAACAAATAACTTAGGAATTTACGTAGATTTCTCTCAAGATATTCGATTTTATTTTTATAGTAAGGACGTCAAACCACACTTCAATATTCAAGATTATATCAGGCAGCGCTGAAACACAGAACCTTCAAAGCTACGTAAAAAACCATTCAGGGAAGAAGTTTGAATAGATTTTAACCCATTCAAGGGCACATCAAAATTTTTTTGTTACTTTTCGAAATTATTCGAAAAACAAATTTAATATTTTTTGAATTTTTTGGAAATTTTTAGCTAATTATTTTTGAATTTTTTTTTAAAAAAATGAAATTTTTTTGTTAATTAATTTTGAATTTTTTTTTAATTTTTGAAAAACAAATTTAGTAATTTGAGAAAATAAATTTAGTAATTTGAAAAATGAATTTAGTAATTTGAAAAATAAATCTAGTTATTTGAAAAATGAATTTAGTAATTTGATAAAATAAATTTTATAATTTTTCGATATTATTTGAAAAAGGTGAGTTTCTCTGGGATTTCACCACCCCTGAAAGGATTAGGAACATTTTTTTAAACAGAAATGTAATTCGGAAATGATAATCGGATTTACAATTTTGTTGTCGTAGCAAACAGCTTGGGACAAAAACAGAGTAGCGTAAACACCTAAAAGTGGGGCGCGAGTGGGAAACGTTAAAAAAACTTTTAAATTATTTTCTTTGAGATACATTAAAAGAACGCTTTTAGAAGAGGCATGAAAGTGCAAGCTGTTCAAAAAAGCTGAACTCTACGCGAATACAAAATTCACCACAAAATCGATATATATACAAATGCAAAGGCACAAGATGTTACTACTTAAAATACATATAGAAAAAGCAATTTATTTAATTATTCTAGAACAGCTGTTGTATTCTGTATTTAAAATATAGGAAATGGTTTCTTCATCTCATGTATGTCAATAATTTTAGGTTTATGATCTGTTAAAAATTCCAACATACAATCTTCATGCATGTATACTAACTTATTTTGAATAATGTTTGAGTTCAGCAACTTAAAGATTGTTTAATAATTGCAACACTTTCTTTAAAAAGCATTAAATTAAGGACATAAATATGAAATAATCTCTCAAGTTTAGAATGCTTGGTTATAAATGGTATCAGAGCAAAGCTGGCAATTTACAGTTCCACTTATTTCGATCTTCTTGATCGAATCTCCTACTTTTACTGCTATCTCTTCCACGTTCGTATCGTTACCTTTCGCCGGCAGTTTAATTTTCATAGATTAATTCAACCACTCGAATTTTAATTTATTTTTTTCGTTCTCATCTAGGGAACGAACTTTATGTTCATCGTTTATGTTAATCTCCATTTTGGTTCTTGGTCACACTCACAAACGCTGATCTTTACAACTGACGAACGTAACACTAAAATACAGCATCACATGTGCGATCCGCCAAACACACGACAAATTATAGTAGTAGCAGAAGTTCTTTGCATAACAACCGTTAGCATTCAACCCGTGATTCAACATCGGCGATAGCAGCTCAATGACGTGCGATTTCAACAGCAAGGCGTGGCCTACTCGTAGAGCGGTCGTCATTCGGCTATACGGGAGAAGTTCCGCCTTCCGCCATTACGCTACGTGCCAATCACTTGAGGTGATAGATACGGCGCGTAAACCCCAGAGAATGCATCTCTGTTTACTTTGTGACGGAGAAAAAATGGCGTTCGTTTCGGATTCAGACATAGCTTCCCCCCCCCCCCCCCACACACACACATTTTTCGGTCACGATTTCTCGACGGTTTTGCATCGATCTCAGAAACAGCCTGAAAGACATTCAAAAAAGCGGATTTCCGCTTAAAAGCGGAAGTCTTTCATGCCTGTGTATTTTAAAGTAGAAAATAATTTTTTAAAATCAAAAATCTGCAAGTTAAAACAAAATTGAAAAGCGTGAGGCACTGATAAAAATACTGTAAGTAAACTAATAGTTTATTCATATTTATATTATGTTTTCAGTTTTTTACGAAAGTTTAGGATTTTTCTTTCTTATGATATTCATTGTGGCTTAATTGCTCATAGAAATGTTTTCAGTAACTAATAATGTCTTTTCTAAATTTTCTTTTATTTTTCTTTTTAGAATTAAATATATTTTATAATTCATTGTCATAAACTGGGAATCTTGTAGTCAATTTTTCTCATATTCAAAACCAGATGTCGCGTCTCAAATCAAAATTTAATTGAAATTGATTTATTAACTAATAATTGAAATCTGAAAATATTAAAATATTGTATTATTATTGAGAGCCCAATTTAGAAAATTATATAACTTAGTACAACATCAACTGAGTGAAAAATCGACCAAAATACGAACATGAAAGAAATTAAATAAAAGCCTGTAGTAAAATTAAATAAAAGCGTGTAATAAAAGTGTGTAATAAAATTAAATAAAAGCGTGTAATAAAATTAAACAAAAGCGTGTAATAAAATTAAATAGAAGCGTATAATAGAATTAAATAAAGGCGCGTATTAAAAATAAATAAAAACGTGTAATAAAATTAAATAAAACATGTAATAAAATTAAATAAAACATGTAATAAAATTAAATTCAAGCGTGCATTAAGATTCGAGAAAACATTTCGTTGTTCATGTTCGATGGAAACATGACAATTCGAATTTATTACTGATTATACGAGTTTTATTTTATGGTGTCAACTAATCTGGTTATTATAAATACCACTCAAACTTTATAGGGCAACTGATGGATATTTAAATTTCGGAAATCTTGTTGTTTTCTCTAAATTCCATTTTTTCCACTCGGCGTAAGATATTCTTAATGTCAACGACATCCGACGAATTCATTAAAGTATCTAAGAATCATAATGGCTTGTTGAAAAACCTAAAAGAAAAAGAAGGACGATGCACTCTATAGAAAGTCAATGGCAGCCTCTCACTGAAACTGTCAGTCTTCATTTAACATATTTATTTGAAAGTTATTTACTCATTAAGATAAATGCGTATTAAATTTTGATGAACTGACAGCTTGCTTCTGACGTCCGAATCGTCATGAAAGGTTTGTCGCGTCTGACCACAAGCGGAATATTTTTGTCGCCGTCTGAAACGGATATCGCTATTTTTTTCTTTTTCATTTGATTTGAAATTTCCAAATTTAGAAATCCACGTCAGTATGTGATTTGAAATTATTCAAGACACTTAAAGCGTGCGTTCATTGAACCTGCTTGTGACAACTCAGTAAAACGTATTAGGCATGTTGTTATGGTGGTTCGCAAGTTCGAATTAAGCCCTATAAGCGCCAAAAGGCAAACTTCGGGGCCTTCCACGTCCCTCTCTCAGCTTAAAAATCAGATTATTTTTTTAAAAAATTAAATCTCTAGATAATCAATCCTTAAGTAACAAATATTATGACAAACTGAAATAACAAAACCGATAATTGCGGGGCATTTTCAAAAGAATTGGTTTCAATATCTCTCGTATAAAAATAATTTTTAATTTAAATGTAATTTTAAATATAGTAGAACCCCGGGAATTCGATCTTATTGGGGCTGACATTTGATACTCTTGATATACCAAATGCAGTAGAGTTTTGACTCTGGTTTCTCTGTGACGGCGTACGGAAAGAGCACGCGGCGATTCGCACGGTACAGTGACAAACAAGTCGAGGTTAAAAAGAAGATATCCGAGTTAGTTTCTACTAATTAAGGTGCTGTATTCATTCTTAAAGACTAATTCGAATATTGTTTTATAGTTAGGAATAAACATAAACTTTGTTTCTGATTCGTAATTCTTATTTTTCTTTCATATATGCTTCAGAAAATTTTTAAAAAATGATGTTCGGATTATCCAAAATTTCGGATTCCCGGGGTTCTATTGTAAAATGGTAAAAACAAATTACAAAACGTTTTTAACGCCAGATTGTTGATTTGTAAGTCAGCCAGCCAACCAAAAAGCAATTTGGACCACTATGATCAGCCAATGAATTTGATAACAGAAAAATATTCCAAGAATAACGTTCTGAAATTTAAACGATACCTGTAAATCAAATGAAAGCACAAAATTATATTACTTCTAAAATAATATTTAACAAATGTTGATGATCTCGAGGTCCCAGAATCCCCCAAAATTCCGGGACCATTAACCTACCTACTTTGCCTATTTCATAATCCGGCCAATGGTGATTCGGCTTCAGGCTCCGGGAACTCGATTCTACTGGTGAATCTGTAATCCACGATCTGGTACTCGAACGGGTCCATTGACGCGTTTGTGCGTCCACTGAACCCGCTGTGGCAACTCATTGAGACGGATGGAGCTCATAGTTATAATGGTCTGTCTTCGAGATAGGAAAGCTCAATTCGACTAAAGAACAAATTTCACCGTAGAATACCCACGAAAGGGCCTTTTCTTTTATCAATTTGGTTTAGTTTAGTTGTATTAATATCCCATTTTGAAAAAACGCGTGTGCAAGTTTGGGATAGATCTCGCAATTTTGAACTATGGTTAGAAAGCGAGGACTACATGTGAGCCAGCATCCTCCTCTCCAAATTTCCACGAGAGGATGCCTGAACCTCGACACCATGGAGAGGATGTCTGAACCTCGACACCATCGAGAGGATGTCTGAACCTCGACACCATCGAGAGGATGTCTGAACCTCGGCACCATCGAGAGGATGTCTGAACCTCGACATCAGATTTAATGTGCACCTTACATACATGGCTGATATAATGGAATTGCGTTGGGAACCTGGAGCTCTCCAGTCCCGAAACCGAGATCTTGGAACCAAACCACTGAGATCCTGTTCATGAAACTGGAGAACGTGTCTTCATCTCAACGGGAATTGGCTGACTTGTTTTACATTTAGAAAACCTGAACCTAAATCTAATTTCCGAACATCAGAGGTAAGCTGTCCTAGGTAACAATTTTAGCATTTTGCAGGAGAGACAGAAGTTCCAGGTCGCAATTTATGTTTTGAAAGCGGCCATTTTTTTTTTCTTTTCGGCCTACAGCTACGACTCATTGCCCAACGAAAGATGTGGTCGGAATAATGCAAATATGATTAAAAAAATTCAAAATCAACAAAATTGGAATTAAGACAGTTCACCTTTGAGCGACATATTTTTAATAGATATTCGGCATTAACATTAATCATTTTAAATTACAAGCATTACATGCAATGCAGTTACTGTTTCAATAAATGCAAATAATAATTCATAAATGGTTTTCAATCGATGAAAATAAGGCAAATAAATATTTTAGTTAACTTAAATACTATATAATTTCTTCCTCGTTTTTCTTTCAGTCAAATTATGTTGTTTCAGAGAACTACAGATACACTACGATTTCGAATAGGCTTCGAGGAAGAAAATGTATTTTCCTTAGATAAAAAAAACCTGAATGTTCATACGAGGTATACTAAAATGCCTGCTACTTGAAGCATCTAGAGTTTATATCCTACCCAAAGCATCTGGGATAAAACGCATCCTCCTTAAATGGTCTATGTTTTATTCCAGTTCGCAAGATGTTTTCGCTCAAGTAAAACTTCTTCAAATGCCTCCTCTTGCAACATTTTTGGGAGAGTACATAAAATCGTAGAATTTGATCTGCTACTGTATTCCAAGAGAAATTTAAACACAGATTTCGAACCAAGTATGCTGCTCTGAAAGAAATGCGCCTTATTTTAAGAAGTATACCATTTCATGTAAACAAAAAACAACGGTAGCTTTAAATACACATATTCACATAAATGCATTAAAATGCCTATTACCATTGTTAAAAGTTATTTTTGAACATGAAGTTTCCAATACATTAATTTCAAATCAAAGCTTTCTTTACAAAACTCATTGATATTTTTAAATAAATGACACAAACCTTGAAAAACATATTTAGAAGCAAGGACATAGTACTTTAAAAAAACGGGCCTTATTTTAGGAAGTGCATCTTTTTGGGCATTAAATAAAATAGCTGATGTTCTGTTCATACATGCTCAGATAAATGAATTAAAATATGTATTTATGAATGTACATGTTTTTCATAGTTTAAAAATTATTCTTGAAGCTGAAGTTTCAAATTTAATTATTTAAAATCAAAGCTTTCTTATAATATCATTGATATTTTTGAATAAATATGAATCAAATCTATGGAATTATTATAAAATTCTAGGTAATCAAATACTTAGATATTAAATATGAATCAAACCTATGGAATTATTATAAAATTCTAGGTAATCAAATACTTAGATAATAAATATGAATCAAACCTATGGAATTATTATAAAATTCTAGGTAATCAAATACTTAGATAATTCTTGTAATTATTATTTCCTTGTATAAAATTCATTCTTGGAGATGAATTTTCTAATACATTAATTTCAAAACACCTCTTTCTGTACAATATTCAATGATATTTATAAATAAATGACCAAAATTACTGAATTACGATTAAATTCATGGTAATCCAGTGCTATGCTTTTAATAATATATGGTGAAAACAAATTAATATTCGATGAATTTAAAAAAATGCGCATGCAAAATAATTTTTTTGAATTATTTCAAATTACATTTACATTTTCACATAATAGTAGGAGAAAATACAAAGTTATCCCTACAGGTTTCGGTATATTGTAAGAACAAACAAATAAACAAAAACCTGTGTCAGAAGATTAGTATATATATTTTTAAATCAGAAAAGAAAATGTTTTCAGCGGATTAAAACAAGGGAGGGAGAAATAACGAAATTCGGTATTTAGTTTAAATCTGTGACTCTGGATTTCTCGTTCTTCTGGGAGAATTGTTATCGCCAAGAAAATCCGCCTCAGGATTTGGGGGAATTTTTACATTTCAACCCTCCTTGAGTCCGAAATGACATTTTTGGTATAATGTCCGTCTGTCTGTCTGTTTGTGTATGGGGTCATATACACGTCAACACAATAACTCAATCAGATGCTAGATGAATACTGATCTCGATGGATTAACTTGATATTTGGTATTTACAGTACAATTGCAGGCATGTATCCAATTTTGCACCAAATCATTCCACAGTAAGAGGAACTTTTAGAAACACACACTCAGTTTCTTTAATATTCTATGAAACTGGTTGGGCCATATTTACAACAAAAACATCACGCATGCTATCATTCACATTGAATAAAAATATTTCATGAATTTTAATTATTTTATCATTTAATTACTTAATTATAATTCATGTCCATAAAACATTATATTCCTGTTCTATTATCGTTTGTATAATTGGGTATTGTTTGAGTTGCTGTTCTATTGCGTCAACGCTGACACGCCATCTAGCGGAAATATGAAATGCATTTCGTCTCTTAACTGGCCGCGGTGGTCTAGTGGTAATGTCTCTGCTTTGGGACCGAAGGGTTCCAGGCTCGAAACCCGATGCCACTGAAGAACTGCCGCGTATTGGGCCTGCCGCACGCCAAATCATACGCAGGGCCAGACGCCCCCCCGTCGGTGTGGTGCCGAAGCTTGGAGAGAGGGGTCTCCGATGACGTCCTCGTCATCTGACCGAGGTTCAAAATTACGAGGTCCGTCCCAAAGTAGCCCTAGCGTTGCCTCAAAAACGGGACGATAATATAACTAACTAACCTGGTCTCTCTCAACAAGAAACACCAAGTATCCCAATTTTAATTTCAAAGAGGAAGAAAATGCTCAATTTTTCGAAACCAGTAACGAAAATTTCTAATTTTTTTTTCACATCTAGTAGGAACATGCGGCCTTTTGTTCATATCAGATCTTTAAAAAATTCAGAAATACAGTAGAGTCTCCCTATAACGAAGTCTCCCTACAGCGAATTTCTCCCTATAACGAAATTTTTAATCGGAATGTTAAATAACATTAAAAATATTCTCCATATAACGAAATGGTTACCTTCCTATAACGAATTTTTTCAGACCTTTATCTTTTCGATTTTTGTCATTTTTGAAGAAAGTTGCTAATTTCTGTGCAAACAAATCGCTCACATGTGCCTGTTTCTGGAATCACTGGCATTTGTTCATTCCAGCGATAACACATAACAATAGAATGCTATGTGAAGGGTAATGCAGTTGTGGGGACCTGGGTTTCTACAGAGGGAGCAACATTTCTACGGGTCAAGATTCCAAGAATCGGGGTGGAGCAAGGGTGGAAACAGCAAATGGATGTGACAATACGCATTTTATGTTTATCCGTACTAGTACATATTATTCTCTAAATTGGTGAATTGTCTTCACTTTTGAGCATTTTATTTATACAATAAACATTAGTATAATTTTAACAAATTTATAATAAATATTACTTCATCTTTAACTGAAAGTCATAATTAAATATTTTTGAACTTATCGCACATACTAAAAGGTTTGTAACATTTACTTAAATAACTGCAAAAATCTCTAATCTCAGTATAACGAAATTTTCTCTATAGCGAATTTTTCAACTGGAACTAAGCGATTTCGTTATAGGGAGATTCCACTGTATTCGCTATTGATTGCGAAAAATTGTGTAGGGAAAAGTGGGGTAAAACCGGGTACCTAAGGTTTGAAGGCCTGTTGGAGTTAGCTATTCTACAGAGCTTGCCAAATTTTACTAAAATATTCATTATTTATCAGAATACAATACATCTTTCCGGAAAAGTCATAATTTTACTACTTTTTTTACTAGTGATTTTTTTGTAGAAAAAGACAAACCACCCGGTTTTACCCACTAGTGCGGTAAAACCGGGTATACATGTTCTCTATGGGAAATTAGGGAAAACTAGATTTTCAGTAGAAAAGTAGCATATTTTTATTTTACGCGACAATTTAATAATAAAAAAATGTTTAAAGATTTAGCAATTGTTATAATAGTCAACAATTTAAGAAAAAAAGACGATATTTTTACAATTTTTACGATAATTACAATAATTGACAATTTCAGAATAAAGACATTTTTTTAAGATTTAACAACAGTTACCGTAGTTGAAAATTTAAGAATAAAGACAATCAACTTAAAAATATTCCCAAATTTCGTATCTAAATTAGTGATAAAAGCTGTAGGAATGAAACAGGGAACCTATTAATGTCACTAGCGCATTGAAACAATGCTGGTTTGGAAATTAAAATAGAACAGAATAGCGATGAAATGAAATGCAAGAATCTAATAGAAGTTTTATAAAAAAAGAAAATGGAAAATCATAAATGACGTACTAAGTTCTCCGACTATTTTAATGATCCAAATCTCAAAAGCATACGAAGAAAAATAATCCAATCCAAAAGCAGAAAAAGAACATTGTATTCTACGTAATTCTTTCTTCTTTAAAATTCAATCTAACTAAGAGACGAACTCAGTCGAAATGACGAAGCGTTAAATAAAACCAAACGTTTGCAAAGAATTCGAGCAAAAGATTTTTAATTTTCATGAATTCTGTGAGAAAAAATGAATAAAAATGGTTTCGAGGAAATAATGGAATAAACAAATTTCAATTCTTTTTTAAATTTTTGACTAAAATCGTTCTTTGTATTATTTGAAATTATCACAAAAAAGAGAATATTGGAATTTTGAATAAATTGGAAATGCTTTCCATCCGATCATTTGACTCAAAGATCAAATAGGAATGGCCTTCACAAACTACCAACTGTCTCACAACCTATGAAAATCCTCTTGGGTCGGGTATCCGTAGTTTCCCCCCACTACCTGGTTTTACCCCACACTCTCACCTATTTTATTTCTCTTTCGAAATTTCAAAAAATTGAGATAGATTGTATTGTTTGTTAAGCGACAATTTTTTTGTACAAGTTATTTGGCTACAGTTAATTTTTTAACCGTGGAAATAAGAAAAACCAGCGGGAGTGGCCTCCCCTAAACTTTCTCGTATACTTTTCAAATATTTGTCATTTCCCTTCCCCCTGCGTTGATAAAAAGTCCGAACCAACTGTAACTCAGAATGCAATGACTATCAGAAGGTTTTTCATTGTTGATTATAGTGATAGTAAAATATTGAGGTGAAGAATCATATTCAAAAAGATACGTATGTATTAAAACTTCGCAATGTTTATTTTTTTTATCAAACTCGAGCAATGCAAGTTCCGCGTGCGGGGAAGAAAACAGGAGAATAGCTTGCGCATGCCCAGAGATTGTTTCCAATACGCAAGTAAAACGAGACGCCCTAAATGTTTGCTTCCTTACAAAATCTCGCCGCCAGAATTGGTTTTTTGGCAAATTGCCAAGTTTTCGAAGTATCCCTTCTTTGCACAGGCATTTACGCATGCGCATGGAGTTGAACAAGTATGCTATTATACAGACCGACAGACAGTCAGCCCGTTGACGGATTTGGCCCAAAATTTTATACGGACCTACATTCATGACGATAAAACTGTGTACCCAATTTTATCCATCTGGCTTTTCAAGTTTTTGAGTTATAGCGTTCGCATGACTTCAGACAGACAGACAGACTTCCCGTTGACGGATTTTGTCCAAAAGTTGAGAGAAACCTACAAAATATGTTTAAAGACCACATACCAAATTTCATCCCCGTAGCTCTAATAGTTTTCGAGTTATCGTGTTCACAGACAGACACACAGACATAATTCCAAAATTGTGTTTTTCGGACTCAGGGAGGTCTAAAACGTGGAGATTCGTCAAAATCTCGAGTTCGAATTTTTTGACGATTACAATACTTTCTCTTTGTATACTTCGTATACGAGAAAGTAAAAAGAAAAGAAACGGAATTAAGCTGGTACTATTGATTACATTTTTTAAATTTAAGAATGACGTTAAAATCTTTTGCTTCGGATATTAATTTCCAAAGTCACGAAACTTCTAAATAACGAAACCGAAAAGAAATTACGACAAATCTCCAATGGAAAAAAGTAGTTTTACAAATTTTGAAGGGCATCTTCATTGATGCCGCTACAGAAAGTTCGATTTCCTAACATTTTGACAACAACGCGGATGATTTTTTTAAAAAATCTATCAGGTAAAATAATTTCTGTAGTAATTATTTGATTCCATCGAATGAAATGTTACGAAATCAAATTCAGATACAGGAAATGTAATAGAGGTGCAAGCTATTCGCACTGTCAGTTTAATAAAGTAAAGCTTAAAAACAATCAACTAGAAAATTTGGAATAAATTTAAAAATAAAAAAATTTAACTTAAACTTTAAACAGAAACAACAAAAAAATTTATTTAAAAACAATAAAATTTAGAAAATAAAATTCAAACAATGTTTAAGTCGCGCAGCAGGAAAAGGTGTTAAACAAGGAACTATTCTAGTTTTTTTTTCAAGGGTTAGGACTTGATTCTGAAAATGGATTCAAAATAATAATTGAATTGCTGTAAGTAAGTTTGTATTATTACACTTGTAAGCTGTATCCATGTAATGTGTTTCTTTTAATAATTGGGAAATTTTTCTGTAAGAAGCTTGCATTACGCCGAATACAGCTTGCGGTGTAGTAATGCAAGCTTCTTACAGAAAAATTTCCCAATTATTATTTTGAATCCATTTCGAATCAAGTCCTTAGCCCTTGAAAAAATGGACTAGAATGGATTCCTTGTTTTATTTTCTTTCGATTACCTCTGAGTTTATCTTTCCTTTTTGGTTTTCTTTGTATGATATAGATTTCCTTTAATAAAGTAAACATGTCGAAGAAGGCTCGCTTTTAGCATATTTATAAAATTAATAAATCAGATCCTCGTGAATTCGTGATAAGGACTGGAATAAACTGTGAATATTATTTAAATTGGCCAAAAAAGTAACTTTTTAAAAAACAAACAAATCTGATTTTAACTTCTCTTTCTAACTATTCTAACTAAAAATTGTATACTGTACCTCGGTTAACCGAACTAACGGAGGGCGGGCGTTTCGGATAACGATTTTTTTCGGTTAATACTATTTTATATCGAATTTCAGTATTTAATTCTGAAATGTCTTGAGTAGAAAACGAATTCAAAACTCTCTTTGTAGGCTAAAATTATGTTCTCTATTGAAGTTGAAATATATCTGTAGACCCGGTGGTCACCTCTCCGCTAGTCATATTCCAGCGTACTCTCGCCTCCGAGATTATTCATATTCAGTACGTGTTATCTGAATTTGGGATTTCAGAGGGATTTCGGATAACTCGGGTTGTGGTTAACCCGAGTTTGGTTACCTGAGGTTTTATTGTAATATATTCAGAGTATTTTTCTAGAGAAATAGAAATATTTTAAAATTATGCTTATAAAATGTCTAAGTTTTTGCTGATTATTTCCTGTAAAAATTGAGCGATGCAATTCTCTTTTCATAAATTCATAAATTAAATTTCTGATTCGTTGTAGTTATTAAATTTTCGAAATCGTATTAATTCATTAGAATTAAAAATGTTTTCAGCTGTACAAATGTTTCAAAATTTTTAATGGTATCGAATAGCTTTCGGTATTCATACTTAAAGTTAAAATTTCATGATGTGTATGTAAAATTTAATTATGTAGATAAATTCTAATTACATAAATTTTATAAAATTTTTAATAGGTTTTTCTGAAGAACGAGATGCTTTTAATATGTCCTTTGGTACTTTTAAGATTAAATGTTTGCAATTTTTAAATTTTTAATGGTTTTTTTTCAAATTCTTTCATTTATAATCTAAATTTTAAAATAAAGCTGAAATTGGAATTCTAAATTTGAATACCTACGAACAGTCCCACTTACAATCACAAAAATAAATTTCAACTTTCAAAATGAAACAAAAATTCATGTGGTATTTTTGTTTACTGTCCGTATAATAGAGTTCATATGATTTTTCACATTGTTTAGTTTAGTGATACGTGCACAGACTGGGAATTACTATAACCTATTTGTAAGAAAAAGTTAAATCCGACTTTTGTCCTGCCATTCGGAATGGAATTTGGTCTTAAGTCGAGAAGACCCTGTGTAACATATGGATAGAATTTATTTAATCGATTTGATTTGATAGAGTTTACTGGGCTAAAAATCATTTTTGATTACGCTGCACCAAACATATGGTGTAGGTTAATTCTTAGTTTAAGAATTAGTGAAAAAATTATCTGTTACATGTCATGATCAGTCAATTTGTAAAGTGTGCAAAAAAATTAAAAAAAAAACTAGGCGCAGGGAAAATAAGAATGGGGAACTTCAGCATTTTTTTTATTTTCTAATCGATTGAAAATGCTTCAAAATGAACAATAGCATTTAAAATATATTTCTAGGCAGTTTTTTTATATTTGCAATCAAAGTTCGCCTCTCAGATGAAGCGGGAAAAACAATCCGTTTTGGCGCGAAGCGGGTCTGACGTCACTCGTGCCCAAACAGGGGAAAGCTACCTTTTGCTCGCTGTAGAGATTTTGCTTTTTTTTCTTTTTCTTTTTTCCTTCTATATTTTCCGACTATCGCATCAGATAAAATAATGTCGGAAAAATAAAAGTATTGCATTGTTCCTAAATGTTTTAATACAACTATAATGCGTTTTTAAAATATGCTGAAGTCCACCATTGGTAACAAAATTCACCTCAAATAGCCAAAACCAACCATTTTTAAGAAAGTAAAAGGTTCTGTATGAGGAAATTTGCGAAGGATGACTCTTAAAATGATACAGGAAGAATGAAAGCAGCAGATGCGTTGATGATTGAAATGTGGACATTCGATGAGAATGTGGATAATAGTTATTTGGCATTGGCATACTGTGCAAAAAGGAGCGAAGACTATTTATTAATACAAAGATTATTTACATGTATTCTTATAAAAATAGTCACATATTTTAATATATTTGAACTTAAGATTGAATTCTTCCGAAAAGCAAAAATAAATAACAAATAAAATAAACCATAAATTATATCTATATTTAGCGATCGCCTTCTTATCAAATTACCTTTCCTTAACGACCTTTCATGGAAATAAATTGCTCAGCAAAAATCCGAAAAATCTCCACATCAGAGAGCCTTAAATTCGCTTAACAAATATATGATTTAGCATTAGATTAAATCCCGGCAGTTAAGGCGCAATGCTATAAATCAAACCCTATATTCACCTCGAGAATAAATTTCACCTTTTGAATATTCCAGAGATCATCAAGACGACTGTTGGTTGCCGTTCGCTTCGTGGAAAGATGAATCGTCAAGTTTCATTCAAGACTCTCTTGGGATAGATATGTATATTTTGTAACGATTCATTTATTCGGCGTCTCTGCATTCGTCGAGTTTCTGAAATATTTCGTATTTGTTTTACGAGTCAGTTTAAGACTTGGAACGGAACTTTGAGATGAATTAAATATTCATAGTTTTTGTGTGTTTTGGTTTATTATCAACGATAGGTAACGTTGGAGAAGATAAACATTCCGCTTTGAGTGATACGTCTGAAACTTAAACATTTAAGTTTAGAAACTTGTAAACATTAATTAGCAAGATAAATAAACACGACCGGCCTTTCAACACGGAATGTAAGAAATTAGAAAGATGGAACTCTGTTCGATATACTGTATACGCTTCTGAGATACGAAAGCTAAAATTTAAAATTATACTACCGAAGGCAAGTCGTTCAAATGCCTTTCTTTACTATTATTAATAATAAGCGTTTCGCTTAGGAATGACAAAATTGCTTGGCGTTATTTGTAGGAAAAAAGAAATTAGAATAATAAATTAATGAAATATCTTTTTAAAATGAAAAAATGACTAAAATAAAATATATGGTGATTAATTTTTCTTATATTTTTAATGCTACCATAAAATTCGACTGGAACATACGTTAATAAAATTTTCAAAATTCATTTCTATTTTTATATTTCCCGATAGCCGAAATTTCAAAACTGAGATTAGCTGCTTCAGATTTGTATAATTATAACAAAAAGTAAGTTTCCATACAGAATATATTTAGAAATTAAGCGAATGATTATAAATTTCAAGATAATTTTTGTAATACACAGCAACATTTTATGTTATTCATATAATAAATATCATATATTTCTTAAACATTAATGTGATGTTATAAATAAACCGGAGTAAACACGCAAATATGGTCAGTAAAAAAGAAATTCACTGATTCAATCAGTTTTCTATTTTCATTTTCGTCTTACATGCGGTTCTTTCTGTCGTGCGGTACGAAAGTTTGGAGAGGAGGTGCTGGCTCATAATGTCGTCTTTGTCATCTGATCATGGCTCATAATGTCGTCTTTGTGATCTGACCATGGGTCAAAGTGACGATGACCATCGAAATAAGCCCTTGTATAACTTCAAAACAGAACATAAATCTAAATAAACTAAGCACAAACTTAGATGCATCTTTTTGCTTTCTTTCTTACTTTGGCGATTTTTGCTACTGTGAATGCTTTTTATCCTGAATCTAGTAGTACAACATACAGATGTTGTTCTTTAGGTCTATGAAATACAAACAACAAAGCAATAATAGGTTATTATGACACTTGAAGTAAGATTAAAAATGGATTTATTTTATGGCAAGGATGTGCAAACTTTTTTCAGAATGGGGCAAAGAGAAGAAAAAAAACGGGTTAATATAACTTATGAAATTCAATAAGATCTCAAAGAATATTATTACGAAAGGTCTTTAATATTAATACAATGAAAAGATGTGAGTGCATGTATAAAATCTCCTCAGAATCTGATTAAAACCAGAATGTAGTACTGATTATACTACAACAAAATTATTTAAAATTATTGTATTATTTAAAAATTTGCGGCGAGCCGGATAGAACTTTTAGCTCTGTTTTATGGAATATTTGAGAATATCTCATGATATAAACTGAAAATAGCAAACTTTTAAACTAACTGCTGATTTCCAGCGATTCTGTTATGGGCAGGTGAGCAGGATTGTCTAGAGACGAGATGGATTGGAGAAAGAGGTACACGTGCTGTACATTCGTCCAATGTCCGCTCAGTCTGACACAGATCAGAAACTTAATGCGCATGCTCAGAATCCATCTCATAGTATTACCTATTAGTTGAACAAATTAACTCATAGCATTACCTATTAGTTGAAAAAATTATCTCATAGCATTACC
>BGPR01000139.1:816637-827384 GCA_013235015.1 Araneus ventricosus | reverse complement strand
AAAATTATCTCATAGCATTACCTATTAGTTGAAAAAATTATCTCATAACATTACCTATTAGTTGAAAAATTATCTCATAGCATTACCTATTAGTTGAAAAAATTATGTGTCCACGTTAAAATCAAAACGAATGAACCAGATTCGAAATTTTAATTTTTCCACGAAAAATCAACCCTTTTTAAAATGAATATAGCTGCAATGAAACATGTTACCAAAAAGTAACAAAACTGCCTTGAAAATTTGACACATTTTTTGTGATGATCATTAGGATTTGTAGACATTCAAATACGCTATTTAGAATCAAAGTGATAAATAATCTAAAAATATTTGCAAATTCGATAAAAATTACAATATGTTGCTGTTTTTCATTAGCACCGATACGCTTGAGCTGTTAACAAAGGATAGTTTAAACATTTTTATTCATCTCAAATAATCAAACTTTAATAAAATAAATTTACTAACTTCTATACTAACAGAAACATCTTCCCGCCGAAAAGCCCAGAATCAACAAGAATCCACTTAATTTAAGTAGACCGCTAACAAATTGGAAAAATGTGTTCCTTCCGTTTTCCTGCATATTTGTGATGTGAGTTCAATCTATGGAAGTAAGAGGTGAAGTAAGAGTATCAAAGAGGATTTTCTGATTAAATGTTTACCAAGAGAACGGGAATCAAACATTACGTTAGATTGGGAAATTAAGGACACAATGAATAGCGTTTAAAATTCATGCTTTGAGTTTGATGAGGTACTTTCTTTTTTTGTAGTTTATTACCCACGGCAGAAACTCTCTGGAGGAATGGATATTCCGTTTGGTAAAATAACTCAAAAAATTCACGAACTAATGATCTTCTTGTTCACATAACGTAAGATTACTCTTATAACGCTTGATAGATATTATGTATACAGGGTGTTTCAAAAATATCTGGTAAACATTAAAGGGTAGGTCAGGCATACGATAAGTGCCAAAAATCTCTTAGGAACATGAGTGCGAAAACGTCATCTAGAGGCAGCCGATGGCATTTAAAATAAAATAGTTCTGGTGAAAATGTCGATATCTTTTTTTAATCTTAAAGGTGTTGAACTGGAATTTTTAAATACGTTGCCCTCTATATATGGCTCTGAAGCTGTGAAAGAAAAATTAAGCTAGCTTTAGCGCATGCGCAGTAAAAATCATTTACTACCTCCTCATACCTCCTTTAATATTCAAAGTATTTACTTTAAATTTTTAGACAATGCTATTCTAGTATATTGTCACATATTCTGTAAGTTTCATACAATTTGGTTGAAAATGCAGCAAGTTATAAGCAAAAAACATGCGAAAAATTTGGGAATTTTTTTAAAGAAACCTTTATATCTTCCCGAATATTCTAGCTGTTTTTGCGAACATGCATGTAAATATTGCGCATAACACACAAAATAATTGACGAAAGTTGCAAACCATTATCAGATTTCTGTGAAATGGGATGAGCCAAAATACTTTTCGACATCATCAATTTCTGGTCTGTGCCCAAAATGCCCTCGAGACTGGATCTTCAATGTAAATTGTGAGTTAAAAACTATTCTTTATATGGTAGAAGTTCGAAGAGATATTTGAAAAAATGTGCAAATTTCAAAAAGTGTCGGCTATTGTGGCAAGTACTATATTATTTTAAATGCCATCTGCTGCCTCTAGATGGCGTTTGCGCACCCATTGTTCCTAAGTGATTTTGGATGCTTATCATATGCCTGACCTACTCTTTCATTTTTGCCAGATATTTTTGAAACACCCTGTATATTGGAAATTAATTGTAATTTTCTTTTCTTATGAGCTTAAACTATTTTTCATCTACTTTTCCATATCCTTTCAAGTGTTGTATGAGCAGATCACATGTTTTAAATTTCTAATAAATGAACTTAAAGAATCACGAAGAAAAAAAAATCTCTATGAATTTTCTATATTTAAAAATTAAAATTCTCTAATCGTTTAGTTTAGTTACTTGTATTAACCGTTTGGAACTCTATGAAACAACATCATTTTGAAGCAACACGAGGACTATTTTGGGATGGACCTCCTAATATTAAACCGCGATCAGATGACGAGGACGAAACCTGAGCTGACATCCCCATCTCCAATCTTCCACACCACACCAGCGGGGGGGAGGCATTTGATTGTTTAGTTTAGTTAATTATATTAACCGTCTCGAACGCTTTGAAACAACATCGTTTTGAAGCAACACGAGGATTATTTTGGGATGGACCTCCTAATTTTGAACAGCGATCAGATGACGAGGACGAAACCTGAGCTGGAATCCCCATCTCCAAACTTCCACACCACACCAGCGGGAGGACATTTGACCCACGACGTCAGATTAATGTAGAATAGGCCCACGTACACGGTGGAACTTAAGTGGATTCGAGTTTCGAACCTGGAACCCTCCTCCTTATCACTAGGACTCTGTAAATGTTAATAAAGTAAATGCATTCATCTAGTAATTGAGTTTACATATGCTGTTTAAATTTCATTTTAGAAACATTTTATAAGTTTCCTTCTAAAAAAACTCTGTATTCTTAAAAAAATATATATTAAGCTTTATTTTATGCAAAAAATTAATGATCTACTCAGAAAAAGTTAATAATATCAGAAAATCCTAATTAAAAAAGAAACAAAAATCTAAAACTTAATAAATTAAGGATAAAGAAGCATTTTTCAATTAATTTCTTTAAAAAATGTTCAAGGTACCATTTCTTTAGTTAATCCTTCATTGTGCAAGGCATTAAATTTTTTGAAATATGATGAAAATACATCATGAATGGGTTTAGTTTACAGTCTAGACATAAAATCTACAATTTTTTTTTATTTTTTAAACTTACTTCACTCCGAGGGGGGTCGTCCCCCTTTGGGGTCACCCCCTTCATATGAGAACCCCCTTAGATACAGCCACCTTGATACACTTAAAAAAATATTGCTGAATCTTACAGAAAATCATAAATTAAAACTTCAAGAATATTGGAGGAAAATTTCCGCGTTAATTTGCTGAATTGCAGACGTCCAGAACTGAAAAAAATTCTTATCTCTGAGTTGAGGAATTTTCCCAGACTTTATTTCTAATAATTCCTATTCCGAAAGGAAATTTCATGAGGCTGCTATATACATTCGAAAAGGAGTGCTATTAGCCTATCCTAAACCCATTATTTTTCATTTATAGTTGATTTTAAAGGTTGAGAAGCGAGTGAAATTAGGTGTGCCATCAGCTGGCACACTGCACCGCAAACTTTAAATAATTTAACCGAATCATACGACATTTATACATGAACAATCATCAACTTTATGGAACAATCGGTGCAAAAGTGCTGTATATTTTCTGAGTAATGAATTAATAAACAAAATCGAGGTAATTTTTTCACTAAACAAAGAAAAATAAAATTTTTAATGGAGGGCAGCAATTTAAAGGCAAAAAAGAGGTCAAAAATATCTTAACTACAGAAACAATATATAGTTGTAAGTTAATGATATAATTACATTACAGAAATGCTCTCCAAGCAGTCTTTTGGTTGATGGCATTTTTTTCTCCTGTTTTATGTTTGAGGTAGCAGCGTATTCTGATAGCTTTGTAAGCCTGAAGTCAGTTTACCTTTGTTTAACAAACACCGCAGGACGACATCTGCGTCAGCACAAGACGATAATCCTTCAGTGAAATCGAACACTATCCGAAAAACATCGTTTTCCTTCGTCTCTAACAGATTACATCTATTAACATCAGCTTGACTTTTTGGATGTAGCGCAATTTAATTTTGTCCGTTGCCGTCAGATAATAATTAGATTTACTATCAGACAAAAAGAAATGGTGCTTATTGATTTCATTGAAAGGCTTAATGAAAAAATAGAACTTTTGGCAAAACAAAAGTTCTCTAAAAGTTTAGAACTTAAGTTTTCGATTTAAATAAATCGACGATTTATCTTTTCACAGTTTTTCAAATTTCGTTCAGTAATTTATCAAGTATCTCATTATAGTAAATGACATATGAGGTATGAAAAGAATGAAAATTTTGCAATCGAAAAGTCCTATAAATGTTAAAAATTGAATTTTCGATTTTAAAAAATATATTGATGATTTTTTTTTATAAAAAAATATCGGCGATTTATCTTTTCTCAGTTTTTCAAATTTCGTACAGTAATTTATCAAGTATCTCATTATAGTAAATGACATATGAGGTATGAAAAGAATGAAAATTTTGCAATCGAAAAGTCCTATAAATGTTAAAAATTGTATTTTCGATTTCAAAAAATATATTGAAGATTTTTTTTATAAAAAAATATCGACGATTTATTTTTTTACAGTTTTTCAAATTTTTTTCAGTAATTTATCAAGTATGTCATTATAGTAAATGACATATGAGGTATGAAAAGAATGAAAATTTTTGCAATTGAAAAGTCCTATAAATGCTAAAAATTGAATTTGCGATAAAAAAAAATACATTGATGATTTATTTTTATGGTTTTTCAAACCTTATTCATGAATTTATAGCATACGACATTGTAGTACATTAGGAGTTAGTTAATACAGCTTTGTTCTCATTACACATAATAAAATAAAAAATTAACCTAACTTTTCAGTTAAGAGAATACGTATGCAACATTTTGAAAATGTATTTTTTTCGGATCCAGTTTTAAGATTATAATAATTGAAAAAAGTAATTATTTTCTAAAATTCTAATATTTTGAAACATTTTCCAATTTTTAATAAATATAAAAAATTATAATAAAATCCCGCAATTAGATAATTGAGGTGTTTCGACATTTGTTTGGTTACAAATAACAGAAGAAATGCTAGACAGATTAAAAAAAAAAAAAAAAAAGATGTATTTTCAATTGCAGAGTTTCACGTAATTTTTGATAAGCGCCTTACACAGCTTAAAATAGACTTTTAAAATGAGTATTTGCATAATAATTAATGAATTCATAACAAAAAAAAACACCCTACCGTCGATTGTTCAACATTTGCTTTGTTACAAATAACTGAAGAAATGAAAGATTAATCAATAAAATATATATCCACAATTTTAGTTCGCGTATTTTTGATAAACGTCTTATACAACTTAAAATAGATTTTAAATTGGATATTTGCAACGTAATTAAAGAAATTAAATAAATGATGTGTGACCATAAGATAAACTGGAATTAAAATTAAATCGGATCTCTCCGAAATTTCACAAAAAAATAAATTGCTGACTTTCTAATTTCTTCTCTCAGATAGATAGCATTGAATATTTAAAAATTGAATTCATTTAAAATGTTTCCTTAATTAAAATTTTTGATAATGATATTCATAATGATGTTTTGCTAGCATATTTTTTAAAAAATTACGAGAAATGTCATTTATATGGCGTTTGGTTTCAAGAGTACGAAGTCTTTCATTGAAAGAATTAAATTACTTTGTTCGTAATTAATAATATGTACTTAAATATGATTTGTTTATGTAAGCCAGTACAGTAAACCATGGATGTGCACAACTATTTTCATTCCCGACCCCTTCACTTTGTGTAAAATTTTTTCGCGACCCCTCTGAGGGTCGCGACCACGTTTTCAAAGAAAAGCCTTATATTTTTTATTGTCAAATAAATTCCTTTGAATTTTTTCGCGACCCTCTGAGGGTCGCGACCACGTTTTTAAATAAAATTTTATATTATTTATTGTCAAATAGATTCCTTTGAATTTTCTTGCGACCCCCAAAGGGGTCGTGACCCACAGTTTCCTCACCACTGCAGTAAACTGTACTGCATAGTTATTTAGTTCTCGGTCTACATAGTAAATCGCATATCCATATACCACTTTAGAAAGAGATGTGTAAACTTAACGAGGAAATATTGTATATTATTTGAAATCAGGTTACATCAGGTTAAATCAAGTTAATATTCATTAATTTAAGCAAGATTATAAACTCAATATAATTACAAAAAGTGATTTATTTAATTCTGCTCCTTCTTCGCTTGTTGTACAGTTGACCTTGACTATTCTAGAGCTAACGAAAACACAAAACTCGATTTACACAAAAATTAGAATTAAGAAAACACTTGGTGTAAAAATGAGTACCATATGAAAAACGTCAATTTTAAATTAAAGAATGACAGTAATCATTTAATTTTCAATATTTAGCAATTTATTAATGTGTAATTAATTAATAAAGAGCAATTAATTTTAATAAATAAAGTAATAAAATTTCAATAATTTTAAAAATAAAAATTTCAATAAATAAAGACAGGAATTTTATTAATCTAACTTTATTCAATATTCAGAAATAACAATTGCACACTGAAACGTCAAAATAAAGAGGAAAATTCACATTTAACGTGATAAAGGTTTTTATTAAAAGTGAAAATTTGTGTATTGATTTTTTAACGTAGGACTACGTTCCTCCCATTGGGGTTTCAGGAAGGAATTTGATTCAAACGCCAAAACGCCACAGAAAACGTTGTATGGGAGATCCTCTATATCTCAGTACCTACATATGTTAAAAACATAGCTAATATCTTATTTTAGAGAGAAAGGGTAACAACAGAATTTCAAAAAAAATTGAAAATCGGAAAAGAGTCACACGAGTAAAGTAGTCCTGCCTTTAACATCTGCGGCTGTCTGAAAAAGACAGCCTCCTGTCATTTTTTTTTTATAGAATACGATGTATAGTCGTTATATCCTCGAGTGAAGAAAATTATTCATCCACGATTACTAGATACGAGACACAAGACACCTGCCTTATTCGATAAACAATTTATAATTAGGAGCAATTTTTTTTTACATTTTATAGTTTTGTATTCGAGTTAATCAAAATAAATTCGAGCTTCAGATGATATTTTAACATTACAGTAATAGAAAGTGTAAGAAACTGGTAAAGAAAAAATTAGCATAACTGATGAATTCGAATTAGCCAAGTTAAGTTCTAGTAGTATTGTCTATTCCTGGTGATATATAAACCCAACAACTAAGAATTTGAAGAGTTCCATCCTAGTTAAAAGAAAGAGAAAATACTTATAAGTAACAAGATTATTTTTTTTTTATCTTCGAAACCTTGCTTCTTCATGCTCCTTAATTTCAATACAGTGACATATCTAATTTAAGCAAAAATTTACATGCCTACTCTAAAAAATACTGAATTTAATTATAACGGAAACAAAGAAAAATCCCGAATTCTGTAAAAATTTTGAATTCTCTTGCAATACATTATTTGCGTTTATCTGATAATTTTTATGATTTCGAGCCGTTATTATTTGTTAGTAAAAAAAAATTAAACATTAAAAAAAGCAATTTAGAAATACTTCATGTTTAAAATTATTCATTTCATCTAGATTAATCAATTAATTTTATCCAGATTATTAATTAAAATTATTCATTTATTATAAATTTGTGTTTAGAACATGTTGCCACCTAGGAACATTTCAGTGCCATATGAGGGTAAGTGAAGACATCCGTTGATTATCAGAAACAAATTACTTTCGTGATACTATTTGGCATTACCAGGCGGAAAGTGGTTAAAGTGAAATTCAAGTACCTTGGAAATAGAATTTCTTGTGAATTTTTTTCAGAAATACTAAACAGAAATCGTGCATTTCAAACACACAGTAAATAGAGAAGTAAGTGCAGTAAAATACCATTGATAATAAGGGAAATAATAAAATTTCAAGGAATAGTCGAGTGAGTTCAATTCAAACTTATTTTGAAAATAGCACTTAAATAACAAAATATTATCATGATTGCAGTGAAGGAAACAGATAACTATAAATCACAAATTAAAAAATCATGCATTTTGACATCAGATCATTTCTTGCTTCGAAACAGTATTTACAGGAAAAACTAACAAACAATATTCCGTCTATTCATTCAAAATGACGTTCATATTTACCAAAGAAACGATTATTAAACAAATAATTCAAATTTTGAAACTTGAAATAAATTCAAGAATCGGATGAAACAACAACAAAAAAAGATATACGACGGCAAATAATAGGAAGTTCAAATATTGAAATGTATTAATGATGTGATGTAAATGTAATAATGCTATGAATTAATGGTGTGTTTAGAGTTTTCAAACTTCAATGATTTAGAATAATTATTGTTATTTCGAAACTTAGTCGCCAAATATTCTCCGCAGCTGCAGATAGTATTACAAAAAAATAGGCAACGACATTCTGAGAAATAGAAACAGGAGTCTACAAAATTGCGAAAGTTGTCTTTCACCATCTTGTTTGCATCTCGAAATTTAAGGAACATGGAATCAGAAGCTCTTGGAAATTTGTTGAAACGTTTTAAACCGAAATATTTTGAAATTCGACTGTCTTCTAAGCTGAGGGTTAAGTTTAAGTTATCAGATATGCTGAATTTCAACTTGTGGCGCTGTAGATAATGGATTTTTTTTAATTCGCACGTAGGGCATGCTGTCGAGTGTTAATATAAATATATTTTTACTTTCTGGCATGTGACGTTTACACCACGTATGCAACGACAGCTGATATGATACGTGATGACTCTAATCTTTTTTTATGTTATACGTTCTTCAAATTTCGTTTCTGAATACTAAAGCTTAAGAAATAAATAAAAATACTAATAAAGGGAATTTTATTTGTGGAAGAATTAAAAATACAAAAATAATAGCAGACAACGATAAGAAGTAAGAATCCGTTGGATGACTTCATCAGAGGCAGATCCATGTAGATTCAAAACAGGAATAGGTTTTCTGTAGAGGAAAAAGACTTTAAGGTCTGATTTAATATCCTCTAAGGCTGTTTTAAGTCTAAGACTATTAAGACTGTTTTTAATTTCTTCTTTGTGGATAAATCTTTTTCTTTCCAATACATTCCGTAATTAGTTCAGGCCTTAGAGGATATTAAATCAGACCTTAAAGTCTTTTTCCTCTACAGAAAACCTATTCTAGCTTTGAATCTGCATGGATCTGCCTCTGATGAAGTCATCCAATGGATTCTTACTTCTTATTGTTGTCTGCTATTATTTTTGTATTTTTAACTCTTCCACAATTAAAAATTCTCTTTATTAGTATTTTTATTTGTTTTTGTACTTCGCAATTTTTTCCTGTATGATGCTGCACTTGCGCACACCAATTAAATTGCTTCTATTTATTTTTGTCTTGTTGGATATTCATTCTTATTCTCTATCTTTTTAGACATTCAAAGCTTGAGAATGCGTTTAGTGAAGGTTTTGTGAAAACAGGATTTTTAAATTATTAAATTTTTATTAATAAAACACGTGAAAATATTTGCATCCCCAACAACGCTGGTTATTCAGGTAGTCCTAAATAAAACGGAAAATAATAACATTTCAAGGATAAGAGAAATGACATTCTAATTCAGCATAATTAAGGGTAATTTGTATTCAAATGAAAAAAAAACAAACATATGTTATACTGACAGGCCGCTTGTGTCAGTTTGAATAATGTGTGAATAAATAATAGGCGGCCAAAAAGAAACTTTTTTTAACGTGGTGGCAATAAATGTGTTAATTTTGTTTTAAATAATCATTACTGTTTAGGTACTATATCCACGTGTTCTCGGCAGCTGCAAATACTACAAATAAACAACCGAATACTAAACATCCAGAATCAAAGAAAAACATTACTCCCCACATCGTTCTATAATTAAAGATACTACAAACTCTCCAGTGGAACTGTCTGAACTTCCCAGTATAATCTGTGATAACAAAAGAGGCGAGAAAAGAAAGCAACGCCATTTTTTTTCCTCCCGCCGGTATAGGTCACTGTGGCATCCAAAATGCCATTAATCAAGCTTAGGAACGTTGCCCGTTTAGCAAAGAAAGCAAGGCAAAATTCCCGTCTCACCCAGGGCTTGATAAGCATTAAACTTGTGGCCAGATTGGTGAGGGAGAACGAAAAGCATGCTAAACTTCAGCACTTTAATGCGTCGTAAATAAAATAAGAAACATAAAGAGATCTAAACTTTTTTTGTTCTTCTTGCGGTGACAATTTGTTTTGTTCCCTGGCGAAGGAGGAAGATTGAAAAGGAAATTTTCATTCTATTTTCGTGCTCAATTGTTTTTCGTAAGCAGTCACCTCTGAACGATGCTTCCAGAAGTACCGGCTGATTAGAATTAAGGTATCCCTATAAAGAGAATTGTAGGGAAAAATTTTAGCGTTCACAAGAATGACATATCTCGGTTATATGCATTTCAGAAAATGGAAAAACAAATGGCGCAAAATATTCCAAAATGCTGGATGTGGGTACACAAGCGAAAGTTCCTAGCATATTTAAGGTAAAAAGTTATTGTTTTAAATGTAGAATGATTTTAAATACAAAGTTAGAATTTATATGAAGCCAAATATTATAAAAAATAGATATTTATTTGCCGAGAATGCGAACAGTAATATATAGCGATACAAGCGATAAGCGAATAGTCGATGTTTACAGTTAAGATGGATAATAATGTTATACTGTTGCCACAACTCTGTTATTACAAAAATAAGTTTTATAAATAAAATTGGGGCCTTACACATGACTGAATGTATTTCATGACATACAACTGAGTTTATGTTCCCAATGGAACAAGTTTGCAACATAACTGAATTGTTCTTACTTGCTACAACAGTTTTTGGAAAATTTAAATAGAAATTATCTTTTCAGGCACGAAAGCAGGTTAAGGCATTTAAGCAACAGAGAACAAATTTTCTCATGGAGCTTGATATTTTATATGGGACTTTCTAGCTGTGAGTATTTATCATATTTACAATCATTTGAACAACGAGCATAA
>BGPR01000139.1:790809-811028 GCA_013235015.1 Araneus ventricosus | reverse complement strand
ATGGCTGTATGTTCCTTGCCAAGGGATGGTACTCTACCAAAATGGTAGAGTTGAAGTGCCCTACTCTTACCATTATTTCCAGTTATTATATTGTTTTGGAATATCCTTTCCTTTAACAAGCATATAAAAGATCAAATAATTTCTTTTCAATAATTTGATTTTTTGACATTCGGTTATGGTGTCTCTTAGAAGTTGATTTCAATAATATAAGTGACGGTTTCTCGCACTTTTTCATTCAGAGATTTCAGCAAAACAAATAAATCTAATTTCGCCTGAAAACATTTTTTGCGGGGCCATCTGTATTCACAAAATTAGAACAAAGCATTAATTAATATTATTAAAAGAGCTAAAGCTTTGTTTAATTATATTAAATGTTCGTCTTGAAGCTAAACGAGGGGTATTTTAAAAAGTAGTCAAATGGGTTTTTTTAATATGAAGGTACAAACATTTTAATATCCTTTGAAAAATTTTGGTAAATCATTACTACAGCTGAAAGCGTATTTACCTGTTTCGAAATCTCAAGATTCGAATCAGATTTAATAACTCTACATCTACATCTTCCACACCTCACGAAACAACGCTATAGCCCAGTCGTAAAGTACTTTTTGCTGCAGGGCTTATTCAATCACTCGAACCAAACAGCAAAAGATCTTCAACCAAGAAAAGCTTTCGACTAGTTTAAAAGTAAACTTTTCAGCTCTCTATTACCTCTTCACTTGGCAGGTTTTGCCCTTGGAGTCAATTTAAAGAGGACTGCAAAATTTCACAACTCAGACAATGAGGAGAATTAGCAACCACGGGTATTGAAAGTCAAGAGTAACCAAGAGGAGTAGGCCCTCTTTCCGCCTGAAGGGATGGATCTTGACAACAATTCGGTTGAATATTAGCTCTTTACGACCTGTGCTTATTGGAGGAGTTTTAATTTATTTTGGGGGAGGCTTTGGTTGTTTCGAGGCAGCCCTTATTTCAGGGACCATTAGCTTATGGATTTTAAAGCAGGAGTTCAGCAAAAATTCCGAACTCTTTAATGGAGAGGGAGAGAAATTGCTCGCAGCTACTAAAATGAATACACCATGGCACATTGTTAACAGAGTAGCCAAGCTGTCACTTGAGGAAATTTAGAAATGTTTATGTGTTTCTTGCAAGGGGCGCTATGCAGTCATGTTATATTGCGTCTCTTTGTGTTATTTAAATAATAGATTTAAAATGCGTTCTCTCGCCCTTGTTTCCAGTTATTTGTGGATTTTGTTTTGGGAATAAATCCAATTTAGTTTGAAAACTAAGTCAAGTTTTCTGAGTCAAGTGTTAAACTTCTTCATTATCGCTTATGCTGCTATTCGCAAAATTAAACTGGCGTATTCGAGATGTCATTTTCGCAAAATTTGCTTTCGAACTTCTATTTGATTATTGCGTATATTTCCAGGATTTACCTTAATTTTAAAAGAGAAACTTTTTGGTCTTTAAAGCTTTCCTTGCGATTCGTATTTTTAAGGATTTCTCTAATCTTCGAATTGTGTTGGCGAGAAATAACGCTTTAGCATACCGTGTTTCAAGACGTTTTTCGCCGGTTCTCGAAACGTGTTCGCGTGAAATTATATATATGAACTAGAAGATTTGTGCTAATCTAAGACGGGCTTTTAACCCGCCAACAATATCTCAGATCTGATTGTCACAGCTTTACTCCCACCCCCAAGTCCTATTATGCTGCCTCATCGTGGCGGGGGTGGTGGCCCTGGGTGGAATGGGCGATGTACGTCTGGAGCTTTTTCTCCTGGCAGGGTCACCCAAGACGTGAAGGCCATTCCATTATACCCAGCTAAAGCATAAAGGCAATGGACAAAGCCAGACTTCTTCCCTCGGGCATCCAAGGTCTAGTGCCAACAGAAGCTGCACTCTCCTCCTTTGCCATGAATCGTTCGTCGAGCTTTCTGTGGGCGAGCGGACTCTTGGACTTGATCTAGCTGAGGACTAGAGCAAGTGGAATAAGAAACAACAGCAACACAGCTTTACTAACAAAAGTTGTTGTAGAAAATCCCATGTACATTGGCAGAGTGCTTAAGAAATGAAAAAAGCATGGAAAACAGAACTAATGATTCAATTGACGCTAACTTTCTTTTTGTAAATAACGTTCTGTCAAATATCAATAACGTCCGTTGGATATTTTGAAGATCCTATAATTTAGCAAAAAGATTCACTGTTTCTCAACACACAGAGAAAAAAGCAAACAACAAAAACGCTAAAATATTTTATTAGGAAAATAAATTAATTCTGGTATAACTCCTATTTTTTAACGAAAGTTGTAGTAGAAAATTTCATTCATATTTGCAGAGTGCTTAAGAAATAAAAAAGCATGAAAAACAGAAATGATGAATAAATTTACACTAACTTTCGTTCTGCAACATATATAAATAATCAATTCAAAAATTAAGTATAAAAAAGAAAGAACCTTTTCAACGGAAACGAAAGTAAAGATCCCAAAAGTGAAAGAATAAATTAATTCTAGTATAACTTCTATCTGATATTAACGTAGTTCCGCGTCAATGAATCAACATAAAATAAAAAAAAAGAAAAGAAACTCCTGAACTTAGCTAAAAAATCCCTGCCATAACTCCCATTTGATATTAAATCATCATAAGAATCAAAACAGTATCCTTAATTTTCAGACCGACTGTTTGGTCTAAATCTGTTTGGTTCGTAGCCAAACCAAACCACGTGATCGTCAACGACTTCGCACGCCTTTTATATTATAGATACGTTTCGAAAGCTTTTCCTGTTTACCCTATTTTCGTGCTACTTTTAAACAGAAAGTAGTCAAAATCAACGAGAGAGCTGTCCACTTGACTATCATACACTTTTACAATATGCTGTGCTTAGTGTTTAGCTTTGCAACATAGTGAAGAATGAGAATGCATTTTGACCTCTTCCCTTCCACCGATCGGTTCCTAAATGTGACACAAATATAAAATTTGAATGCAAAGAGCATATTCTAAAATTCATTCATCTAGTTTATTACGTTCGCGAGTTATCGCGTTTAAATATACACAAACAAACAAAGAGATAGACAATCTACTCTTTGACAGATTTAGTCCAAAAAAAGGCACAAGTTCACACTTTTGGTTTAAAGATTATGTACTAAAATTAATTCATCTAGCTTGTTACTTTTCTGAGTTATTGCAATCATATACACACAATAAAAGTTCGACTGGCTGCCAACCCATTGATGGATTTGGTTCAATATTTGTATAGATTTTCAATTCTGATGATTAAACTATAAGCCAAATTTAATCGATATAGCTCGTTGCGTTTTAGAGTTACCGAATCCACATGAACATAGACGAACAGACGGACTCCATTCAAAATTTGACACCTAAGAGTCAATCCAGTGTTTTTAAGGCCCATTTTCGTGAAAAAAATATTTTTGTGAAAAAAAATTATTTTTGTGAAAAATAATAATATTTTTGTGAAAACATTTTTATCATGTAAAACCATGTCAACCCATGTAGGGGCCATTTCATATCATGTCAATTTTAGCAGTCATATTTCTATATTTTACGTTTAATATAAAAAGTGTTTCATTGAATTTCAAAGAATAATTTTAAAAAAGGATCATTTTTATAAAAGGAAATTTTGTAAAAGGGCCATTTTTATGAATTTGAATTTTGTGAAGGGGCCGATTTTATGAAGTGGAATTTTGTGAAGGGGCCGCAAAACGGCCCCAATTTTCGCCTGGATCGACCCATGCACCCATCAACAATTTCGGTGTTAAAACCTTAACTGGTTTGTTTTATAAACTATTTAATTACATCATACCTTCAATTTTAGGAATGCATTGTCATTTTAATTCAATTGAGAACCTAAAGGAAAGTTTACATGTTTATGGATCCCACGTAATTTTTGTATTGAAATATAACGTCTGTGAATGAAAGGCTTAATTTTTAAGTTCAAAATTGCGATAATTCGATGCACGCACGGCGTAGGGCAAGTCATTTAAGTAGTTAAGCCAACATACAAAATTTCATTTGTTTAGTCTTTCTCAATGCTGTGTTATTGTGTTCAGAAACAAACAGACACACAGTCATAATTCCGAAAATGCTTTCTAAGGACTCAGGAGAGTGTATAATGTGGAGATTCATCGAAAATTTGAAAATTCGAGGTCAACTTTTTTGACGATTACAATACTTTTTTATTGTATACTTTGTATATAAGAAAGAAGAAAAACATCATTACGAATTGCATTTAATAAATCTTTAATCTCCTTTTTTTGAAAACAACTGAATAAATTAAATGAAATAAAACGCAGATAAAATAAATAAATCATTTAAATACAAAGAGCTTTAGTTTATCCGAGGAATTCAACTAAATGGGAAGGAAAGTCAATAAAATACTTTTCTGAAGACGTCTATACATCATCAAGATCAAACGACATGTTATTGGGGATCTTTCTATTAACAGGGGAGTTCAAATATCTGATAAGATGCATTTGTAGAATAAACCAACGAAAAGACATAAGTTTCTCAGTAGGATTTGAAAGGTTCATTAACCTTAGAGTAAACAAATTGTAAGAAGGAAAGAAGTTTTACAGGCGTTTCCATTAAATGAAGATTTGAAACAGCAGTTTTGATTGAAGGAAGACAAGTACACAACTTAGAAAAGAATTCAAAGCAGGATATTTTACTCGACAATAATCGTTGCTTTCTCAGAACCAATTGGAAGTTTAGTTTTACCTTTCGGACTTGGTGTCCGGTATACCGGACATCAACTTTGAACTGCTCCTATTAATTCAATAATTGATAAAAGTACATGCTGTTTTTACTTTCTCGTATACGAAGTATACAAAGAGAAAGTATGTAATCGTCAAAAAATTCGAACTCGAGATTTCGACAAATCTCCACATTTTAGACCTCCCTGAGTCCGAAAAACACAATTTTTTAATTATGTCCGTCTGTCTGTGAACACGATAACTCGAAAACTATTAGAGCTACGGTGATGAAATTTGATATGTGATCTTGACACATAATTTGTAGGTTTCTATCAAATTTTGGACAAAATCCGACCAAGGGAAGTCTGTCAGTGGTCATGTGAACACTATAACTCAAAAACTTGAATAGCTAGATGGATAAAATTTGGTACACAGTTTTATCATCATGAATGTAGGTCCGTATCAAATTTTGGACCAAATCTGTCGAAGGGGTGATGGTCTGTCGGACTGTATAATCGCATACTTGTAAAAATTATATCTCCTAAACCCTTTGGCTTAGATAAATAAAAATTGGTATGACAGTTGTTAACAATAATTACAGATCTGTGAACAAATTTTGTTTCAGTCGGTTAAAAAAATGCGTTCAAATAGCATAATTAATTTTTCTAATCCGATTCTCCATACGTATGCGTACTGGTAGCAACCTCTGTGCACGCGGAAGGATTACGTCACTTTGTCCTTGAACCGGAAAAAGAGTGGAAGTGTGTGATAGATGCGTTTTAATCGTTATGCATCTCTTCGAATTTGATTCTTTTCCTAGATATTTTACGATCACTATAATCTACAATGAAAAACCTTCTGATAGTCATTGGATTATGAGTTACAGTAGGTTCGAATGTTTTTATCCAAGCAGGGGGATAGTAAACAGCGCGTTTTTGGTGAAGTATACGAGAAAGTTTAGGGAAGACTTCTCCCGCTGGTTTTAAACTTGATTCTCGACTTTCTTATTAATATACTTAGCAAAATTTTTTCTTTTCGGGCATGGAATCATTTAATTTTTTTAGTTTTTCCAAAACAACTCGAGAAAATCATCGTTCTTCACAAAATGGAGCTCACTGGGGAATTTTGTTTTTCAAGTAATTTCTTGTTTTTAGTCCTTTTTTACCATTTAAAAGGCTTCTGCAATATTTTATTATCCTTTGACAACTCCTTATCCTTTAAAGTAAAATTTGTGTGATCGTTCGTCTTTTTTCAGTTGAAATATTCGGTATTGTCCGGATGCCGGACATGGAATAACTTTTCAATTTTTTTATCTACAGGCTTGAAATTTCATTTTTGAGATACCTTCTGCAGTAGAACACAGTACACCAGAGGAAAAAAATATAACTCCATTATTTCTTAATACCGACAGAAGATCAAACACAACATTTGCTTTTAATTGAGTTGATTCTTACATACGTGATACACGTCAAATGCGTCGTGGCAATTAAAATGTGAATGTATTTTGCGTTTCACAAGAAACCAGCGGGAGTGGTCTCCCCTAAACTTTCTCCTATACTCCCTAACACATGTAGAGAAAAATAAGCTAAAAGGCAGTAAAACGAACAAGCGTCCCTTAACGCAGTGGAGAAAAAATCAGCGAAACGTCATACCACGAGTTCCCGAAGGTCGTGTTTGAAGCAGCAAAGCGAAAAGAGAATCAGAAGCCGGCGTGATTATGTAGTAGGGTTGCGTAAGATAAAGAAAACCAAATGTGCAATTTGAACGCCTTGTTTTTAACCGATTGGAACAAAAACTGGACGCAAATCTACAATTAAGATTAGAATGCCACATACAAAATTTCATTAATCTAAGTAATTTTGTTAAGAAGTTAATGCCTTCAAAAGTATGCGATCATACAGACAGACAGACAGTCAACCTTTCCACGGATTTGGACCAAAATTTCCTACGGACCTACATTCTTGATGATAAAACTGTATACCAAATTTTATCTATCTAGCGTTTGAAGTTTTTGAGTTAACGTGTTCGCATAAGCACGGACAGACAGACTTCCGTAGACGGATTTTGTGCAACATTTGAAAGAAACCTAAAAATTATGTGTAAAGATCACATACCAAATTTTATCCCTCCAGCTGTAATATATTTCGAGTTATCGTGTTCACAGACAGACAGACAAACACAATTCCAAAATTGTGTTTTTCGGACTCAGGGAGGTCTAAAACGTGGAAATTCATCAAAATCTCGAGATTCATCAAATTCTCTTTGTATACTTCGTATACGAGAAAGTAAAAACAATGACGGGACGTTCATATCACAATGTGAGACAACGAGCAGTTAAATGCTAGACGTCCATTTCACACATGAGTGTGACTAACGAGAAATGTCTCTCGGTTTAGCTGTTATACTTAGTTTACGTTTATTAATTCAGAAATACGTTTATGAATAAATTGATATGAAGCATTTATGATCAAATAGTTTATGTTCCTATTTGTAACACAATATTGGCAGACATAGAAGACGATATCATTAAATTAAACAGTAAATGCCAAATTATTGGCATCATTAAAATATGCTTCATAATAAATTATTTACCTTGTTTGCTTAAAATATGTTTTACCAGAAACTTCTTATCAATATCCAGAGATAATCATAAGAAAATAGGTTTATATCGTAGGACTACGTTACTCCCATTGGGGTCTCAGGAAGGAATTTGATTCACACGCCAAAACGCCACGAAAAATGTTGTATGGGAGATCTTCTATATTTCGGTACCTATATATGTTGAAAACATAACTAATGTCTTATTTTAGAGATAAAGGGTAACAACAGAAGTTACAAAAAATAATTTGAAAATCGGAAAAGAGTCAAGCGAGTAAAGTAGTCCTACGCCTTTAACATCAGCGGCTACTTGAAAAAGACAGCCTCCCGTTATTTTTTTCTCAGTTTTATAATATAAGAACGCATTTATTATATGGAAATGTTCTAATTCACATGGAAATAAAAAATGTCGCCTAAGTTACAAAAAAACTTACTTAAACTTAAAAACTTACGAGGAACAAAAGAGTCACGTGAGTAAAGTAGTCCTACGCCTTTAACATCAGCGGCTGTTTGAAAAAGACAGCTTCTCAACATTTTTTTTAATAAGTGAAGTTTCATTACTAATATTTCTTTCAATCCTAACTACACACATTTATTTTCAATGCTATTTATTTACACATGCCAGCTATATCAATCTAGCGCAAACTTTGAATCGGGTTGGCAACACATGGAAAATAAACAAAATTTTCTATACCTTGTATGTTTGCAAAGTTTTATATTAAATATTTAAGCTAGATAATGGACGTTATTATACAAAATTCAATATCATATTCCCAGAAATATCCGGTTTGAATATGAATTCCTAGTTTGCTAATTGTTTCGCGAAATAAGTTTCCTTGCCTAGTTGTTTCATCTACTTTTTTCTCAGAAAGGGTCTGTCTAAATTGAGAAATTATATTTCGGAGTAACAGTCCGTTCAGTATTCTGATAAATCTAATTTTGAAACTTTTATAGAAAAGCACTAATGCTATCCTAAATAAACATAAAAGCTCGGGATATTATTCGATTATCATACTAATGAATACTTTGAAGAAAAAGCAAATTGAAACAAATTTATAAGCATTGAATTCATAGAAGATCAATTTCATTCGTCTGGCAGAAAATGAAGTTCTATTCAAATATGCATTAAAGAATATAAAATTGACTTTTTTAAAAGCTTTTATTAATTCATGGATAAATTAGAAGCTTTTATGCGAACTGCTCGGGTCTCTTGGAACACGCAAGCTCTATTTTTTCTGAACAAACTATAACTAAGTTGGTTTATATTTTATACGCTATTTTTCTTCTAGTTTATTTATATGAATTATATACCACTCCTAACGGCGTAAACGTCTTTTTCCGTTCCTCAGCTTCGGTTCAAAAGCAGATAGTTGGTATTTATACGTATATTTTCTTAAACAACGATGGATAAAGTATTCTTAAGATTTCAGAGAAAAAATTAAATGCAAAAAACATCGGTTCATTCACTTTAAAAGTTAAGTTCTCATTTCTGGAAAATAAAATATAAAAATAATTGGACGCTTGGAGGGATAAGCAGTTATAAATATATTTGAAGAGAATGTATTAGTTAATATATTAATTTAAAAATCTTAAGAATGTTAGTTTGAGCTTAAATAATTCTTGCATGTCCATCATCAGTTTTTTTAACTACCGATATCTTTTTAAAATAATGAAGATGCAAAAAATTTTTATCAACTGGATATGGATTTATCAAACACGATTGTTAAATATCTTCAAAACCTGATGCGATTAATTTCTGTTATTTAATATAATTCTTATTTCAAGAACACATGTTTTCATAAATGCACGCGACTATTTTTAAGTAATAATCCTCCATTTTTAAAATCAAGAGTAAATTTTAAACTTGCTCAAAACTTTAATAAAAACAGATTAAAAACATATATTTTTATTTGGATTCAAAACGATTTTTTTTTATTTTGAAAATTGTACTTTTTAGTCTTTAATTTACAATGAAATTTTGGAACGAATTTTTCTCAACTTCACTCCCAGGCGGTGCAACTCGTATAGAAACAAAATTTAATTAAAACTAATCAAAATTAAATTCAGAACTTTGCCATTAACTGATAACTAAGTTCTGAAAACATTAAAAAGTTTTATTGTCATCGTCCATGCACAAATGTACAAAATTTCAAAACTTAAGCATAACAAGAGAAGTCAATGAAATATCTGTTAAAATATTCCACCTTTACAGAGATGAAACATGTCAAGTTAAGTAAAAGTGTGTAAAAATCGATGGCCACTGAATGAATTTGTGTTTCATAATAGCAACATGAAGTATTTCTGCGATCTCACATTTTTAGTAACATATAATTTAAAAAATGTCTTTCATGCTAATGTCCAGTTCTGGAAGTTCTTTTAGAATTTGTTAGCTTCAAGCACAGTTTTTCAAGCGCTTTTCTTAATAAAACATTTCTAGGGACAAATATTATTAATTAAACAGAATCAGTAATTTTATTTTCTATTATGTTCGTTATATTAAAAAGGGATTAGACATTTCTTCGTCACAAAGATTTATTGCAAAAGGTTTTCACATTTTAAGGAAAGTTTAGAACTCTAGAAGATACACATTTAGATATTTTTGCGAATATTTTTGATTTAAATATTATTGGGGGTGAATTGTTTGACGATCACAATGCTTTCTCTTTATATTCTATTTATATGTTTGGTTAAGTTATATTAGCTTCAAGCACAGTTTTTTCAAGCGCTTATCTTAGTAAAAGATTTCTATGGACAAATATTATTAATTAAGCAAAATCAGTAATTTTATTTTCTATTATGTTCCTTATATTAAGAAGGGATTAGACATTTTTTCGTCACAAAAATTTATTAATTTTCAAAAGGTTTTCACATTTTAAGGCAAGTTTAGAACTCTAGAAGATACACATTTAGATATTTTTGCGAATATTTGATTTAAATATTATTGGGGACGAATTGTTTGACGATCACAATGCTTTCTCTTTATATTCTATTTATACGTTTGGTTAAGTCATATTAGCTTCAAGCACAGTTTTTCAAGCGCTTATCTTAGTAAAAGATTTCTAGGGACAAATATTATTAATTAAACAGAATCAGTAATTTTATTTTCTATTACGTTCCTTATATTAAGAAGGGATTAGATATTTCTTCGTCACAAAGATTTATTAATTTTCAAAAGGTTTTCATATTTTAAGTAAAGTTTAGAATTCTAGAAGATACACATTTAGATATTTTTGCGAATATTTGATTTAAATATTATTGGGGACGAATTTTTTGACGATTACAATGCTTTCTATTTATATGTTTAGTTAAGTTATATTAGCTTCAAGCACAGTTTTTTCAAGCGCTTATCTTAATAAAAGATTTCTAGGGACAAATATTATTAATTAACAAAATCAGTAATTTTATTTTCTATTATGTTCGTTATATTAAGAAGGGATTAGACATTTCTTCGTCACAAGGATTTATTAATTTTCAAAAGGTTTTCACATTTTAAGGAAAGTTTACAACTCTAGAAGATAAAACATTTAGATATTTTTGCGAATATTTGATTTAGATATTATTGGGGACGAATTTTTTGACGATTACAATGCTTTCTCTTTATATTCTATTTATATGTTTAGTTAGTTATATTAGCGTCCCGTTTTGAAGCAACTCGAGGGCTATTTTGGGAAAGACTTCATAATTTTGAGCTGGGGTCAGATAACGAGGAGAAACCTCAGCTGGCATCCTCCCTCTCCAACTCCCACACCACATCAGCCGGAGGACGTTTGATCCACGTCCGATTTAAAATGAATCAGGTCCTTTACGTATATGAGAAAGTGATAAAAAAGAAAGAAGTAGTTTACTTATCAGCAGAACAAAAACACTGAATTTCAAACCAAAATTAACATGAGAAATCAAAAATTCTTGAACAAAATAACTCTAATAACTGACGGAAATTTAGTCTAACTTTATTTTCGAGAAGTACAAGTAATACTTTAACATGAGATATTAAAAATTAAACTTTGCATTAAACAGAATGGCGCAAAAATGTAGCAACTTCCAATAAAATATAAAAGAAAGATATTTTTATTATACAAGAAAAAAATTAAAGAAGAACCAGGTGAAGTAAACAATATCAATATACCTTTTGCGCGCAACGCAGCAGCATACAGTGGTTGCATTAACAATATTGTCTATATTTAACTAACCAATTAAGATACATTCAAATGACAAAAATCATGCTTCAATAAAAATTATAACAAATTAAGATTATACAAATAGAATGGACAAAAATGGAAGAGAACACGGATGGCGAAATTTTTGAATCTTATCTTACAAATCTCAACTTTTCCAAATTTATCCATTTTAGAACTCCGCTGGCGAGTGGCACTTTGAAAAAGTTCGCCATCCGTGTTCTCTTTCATTTTTGTCCGTTTTATTTGTTTAATCTTAATTTGTTATAATTTTTATTGAAGCATGATTTTTGTTATTTGAATGTATCTTAATTTGTTAGTTAAATATAAACAATATTGTTAATGCAATCACTGGATGCTGCTACGTTGCGCGCTAAAGGTATATTTTTATTACAATTGTTTACTTCTTCTGGTTCTTCTGTAATTTCTTTTTTGTATAATTAAAATATCTTTATTTTCGAGAAGAAGTTTTAAGAAATGTTCGCTTTGAAACAGCAAGAAAAACCTGTTTTCTTTCGTAGGAAAGAAATCTCCATTTTGGAGTTTTTAATTCAGTTTGAAATTTACTTGCTTTGTAAGTCATTTTCCCCCTTTTTCTTAAAATATATATATATGTAAGATCAGGCTTTATAAAGGAGAAAGGCAGTCCATTTTCATCAAGGAAGAGACGAATTTTGTTTAGATCTTCTTTTATTTAGGCATCAGACGTTATTATTCATAGGTAAAGCACTTAGTTTTTACGTAGCTCCATGACCAGAATTTAGAAGTTACGCCGAGCGGCGCGTTGTTGTTGAATGATTACATGCTGGCGTGAAAAAAAGGGCAGAAATGAATGCGCAGAACGCTTAAGTACCCAGAAGAGGGATTTTCCCCTTTAGAAGCACGTGATTTGAAAAGAAAGTTGTAGTGCGTTAATTATGATGAAAGTGGAAATATTTAAAATGAGGTATCGTTAAGATTATTTAGGAAAGTTAAAAAATTAAATTATCACATATATATTAATTGTGCAAGCAGCGTAAGTCAAAACCAGTTACTGACTCCATGTTAAACGAACTTTCAGCGTATTTATTTATACTCATATACTTTTTATAGAGTAGTAACATTGCATTTTGTCAATTTTACCTGACGTCCATGCATTGTTATATGATGAATTCTTCGAAAAAGAAAAAAATCCCCGTATTCTCAAAAATCAACTAAAACTGGAATCCTGAAGCGATAAAGAAAATGTAAAAGAAGTAACCCCCGGAGGGAAAGAAGGAAAGAAAAAAAAAATGGCTGCCTGGGGATAGTCGAATTTGACCCCAACCAGGGGTCTACCACAACTTGAGGTCTTTTGGCAGCCGAAATAAATAACTTCCACTCCTCCTCCCACTTTTTAGCAAAAAAAGGGGATTGAAAAGCGAAAAGACTCAGAGGTTTTCTTTCGAAGATTATCATTTGCTGGTGGCAACTTTTCGTGATGGCAACGAAGGACTGGGGAAATTCAATCCGTGGAAGAAATTCAAGAACAGTCGTCAGTTTGATGGTTATCGCTTGGTGGGAAGAGGGGGAGTGCTGCCATGTGTGGGCTGACAAGACGACACGGTCAGTTCCTGAAGAAGTGACGGTTGGCAAGTATTCCGATTTAATCGTCATCGCCTTCGAGACAAGAAGGATCCAATAGAAAATCTTGCATTGCGGCCGTAGGAAACTAAAAGTCGTAATTTTTTTATATCTGCGAGATGCTAATGGATCTGAATTGAAATTCAGAGATATTTTAATATTTCAAAGAGTCCTTGTTTTATGGAGAAAGGCTGAATTAGGATAAAAAGAAAAAGTTACTTATAGAAAATAGAATGGGGATGGTTCAGTAGTAAATATTTTTTTTAAAAAAATGAGATTAATTTCTTTAAATCGTGAACTTTATATATATTTGACAATATGGTACAGAAAATTTGATTATGTATATCCAAAAGTGTTACTTAAAATCGTTAAATTTAGTTGCTGAAGCTGTTCGCTCTTAATTCTGAAATGTTTGTTTAGTTTAGTTATATTAATGAATACTTTTTGAAAAAAGTATTCATTAATATAACTAAACTAAACAGACAATATTACTGATACAGGAAAAATATGAATAATCGCCAGTTTTTCTTTTATTGAACCGCTTTTAACAAGAAAGGAAATTATTTTAATATATTTATTAGAATGCCTATATTAATATCGAAAAATATTCCTTACTGCAATTTAATATTTAGAAATATCTTTAATATTTATATAAAGTACATCGTTAAAGTTTGGGTTGATTGTTTGTTACTGATCATTAATTGTCTATTTTAACGTAAAATATCAGTACCATTTAAGATATAACTAACGAAACAAACATTCAAATTTCAGGGAGTTCATATTAATTAGACTAATTTCCGCTGTGAAGCAGCATGATGACTATTTAAGGTCAACTTCGTAATTTTGAACAAAGATGGCAACACCTGAACCGACAGACCCCTTTTCATACTTCCACGCCACACTAACTGGAAGACTTGACGTCAGATCTGACGGATATCAGGCCCACATACACAGCGAATCTTTAGTGGAGACGGTTATTTAACCATGAATCCTCCAGTCCCAGAGCTGAAACCTTGCCACCACAGCCTGCCAAGTTTCAGACCAGTAGAAATGAAAACGAATTAATATCAGTAAAAAAATTTAAAGCTTTATAAAGCATATTATTTATAAATTCGAAGAGGAATATGTGAGATTTTTTTAAATAAACAGTCCCATTTAAAAGAATTTTTTGAATTTCTTCTTTGCGGATAAATGTTTTTCTTTCCAATTTGTTCCGTAATAGGTTCAGGCCTTAGAGGGAAATTCAAATTTAGACCTTAAAGTCGTTTTTCCTCGACAGAAAACCTATTCTAATTTTAAATCTGCATGGATGAAGGCCTCTGATGTCATCATAAACCAGATTCTTCTTCCTCCTCGTTCATTGTATTTTCAACTATCACAATTAAAACTTCCCTTAATTTGTATTTATAGCTTTGTACCTCTCAATTTTTTCCTGGATGATGCTGCACTTTGCGCGCACCAAATAAATTGCTTCTATTATTGTTGTTTTTGTCTTTTTCAGATATTTTTTCTATCCATTTAAAAGAAACATCTATAATATTGCCATCTTGCTGTATTTTAAAATAAGATAAATTTAATGCAACGAAAACATTTTAAAAACATGCCTTTTGTAGTTTAATCTATTGCATTTACAGAAGTGATGGGCTAAGTGGATCAGAAATGGAACAAACATTTTATTTCGGTAAAAATTGTTTTACCTTAAAATGAAATTTAAAATCTTCCTTTTCCAAATCAACAATCTTTATCTTATTAGAAAAAAATAACTTCTTTTTAGCGGAGATTAAGTTAAAATTTCAAATAAAAGCCCTCTAAGCACTGTTTTCATCCTTCAAAGAAAGAATTTTAATCCAGAAATAAAAGGATTTTCCATCCCAAGAAGAGCTCAAAGCTTTTACTATTATTTCGATTAATTTTGCGGTAGCTGAAATGTTTCTAATCCAATAAGCTAAGATAATGAAGAACTTCTTTTCATTTTCTATTGCTCTCCGATATAAATTCTTCCTAGATTATGAACATGTTCAGGCACTCACATTCTTTCTACATATTGAGGGGAAATAAATTGATCCAATGTTCCTTAATGAACTTGTAAAGAATAGCACATTCCTCACTGTCAGTGGGGAGGAGGATTTTTAATTATGTTAGCCCGAGGGAATACCAAAGAATTGGAAACTATTTGTACACACAATAAAAGAATCGGAAATTCTGTGTTTAAAAAAATAGTAATACTGATTTGCATGGTAGATATAAATGTCAGGCTGCAGACAGAGCTGTGAATTGATGTTAATTATTTTTTCTTCACTCATTTGTAGTATTAAGAGTTAATTGATGCTAGTATTAATTATTTAGGCGGCAGTTTTTGTCATTTGTATAAACATAGGTTCATAAGCAAAAGCTTCTTTTTTTGCTTACTTTTGTTCTTTTCAAGTGAGTTTGTTGAATTAGCACATTTTGTAAATGTTTTTGACACGAATTCTTTAATCAATCTTGTTTAACAAGTAGAAAAAGTCCCCTGGGCAAACAAGATGTATCTTTCGTTTCAATAAATCTCACACTATGTATTTTTTTTAGTAAAAGAAAAGATTAAGATGAACTAGTATTATTCTAATTTAATACTGAAATGATAGTAATTTAGCTCAAAGTTTAATTTGTCCAACCGAACATCAATACAAGCAGAAAATTTTAATTTAAATTCAAGCACATGTTGGAATAAAATCAAACGTTATCAAAGAATGGTAAGGATTTTTTTTATATATAATTATTATTCATTTACTGTTATATTTTGCAAAAACAGTGTCTGCGCACCAAAGCAAGAGCTAATTAACCTTTGATACAAATACAGCAACGAACCAGAAATTAAAACATGCAACCACAAGATCTCTCTTCAATTTCCTTCTTTACACTTCTTTGTTTTACTAGATGGTGAATTGAGACTTTGTAACACAATCACATGAAAATAAAGAAACTAGTTTATGGTGATATGTTAACATGGTCTGGACTTCAGGACCTAAAGCCTGCCATTAACTTGAAGTATAGCCACGCCATTTGTCCTAAGCCCGGTTTTTCCCCCACCCATTTTAACAGAAAAATACAGGCACGCCATTCACTTCTGAACGAAGGTGGGGGGGGAGATCTTTTTTTCCCTCTCTACAGCTGCTTGTCAATCGCTCTTCGATTTTCCCCAGTCAGCAAATTTTAATTTATGCTACCCTCGAAGCGAGGCTTCAATCTACGCAATAATTGTTCTTTTCGCTAGCCTCTTTCAAGGTCCCTCTGATTTTTCGTTCCGATTTCAGTCCAGGAGGAATTCCATCCACCACAAGCCATTTGGCTGATTTCCAAAGATTTTTATGGTTTTTCCTTCTCGTGTACCAAAATATCCAGTTTATCTGTGAAGTGAATGGCCAGCTTAAGGGCTCCATGTTCAATATCCGAATTCATCAAAGATCTGCCGTGCATGTGAATTAAATGTAACGTTGAAGTGCAAATGTCCTCCCGTTTGTGTGATGCAGAATTCTGAAGTAGAGGGTGCCGATTCAGTTGCCTCGCTATCTGACCACAGTCCACAGTTACGAGGCCAGTCCTAAAATATCCTTAGTATTGCTCAGAATGGGACGTCACTATAACTAAAGAAATGAAAAGTACGTATTCGCAATTATTAAAAAAAATCCTTCCTCTTAAAATGTTATTAGTATACATAAGTGCATATATTAAGGCTAAATCAAGAATGAAAAGTAAACCTAGGTTTAACCGGCTAAAGTGGGGATTACCAAGGCTTTGCGACTAAAGCCCGAAGATTTCCCAACGCTTCCACCTTTAACCGGCTAAAACTAAGTCTAACCAATCCTATTCGATTAAAGCCGGAAGTTAAGTTATATATGTTTATAAAGAAATATATTATACGGTAATGCATAAATAACAGTAAACCATGATTAAAGACATTAATTTATTAATAAAAATTCAAATTAAATTAATCAGAGGTATTTTTAGCTTCCATTTATTAATTTATTAATAAAAATAAATTAAATTCTCGTTTTTGGAATCTAAAAAAAACCTCTAGATTCCTAACATTTAATGAAGAAGCGAAGCTACTAGTTGCCGGCTTTGCTGAAAGCGAAGCCGCTGATGTTTTTTCTAAGTTAAAAAAATTTGTCCAGTTCGCGTACGCAAGAGAACAAAAAAATGTTCACTGGTCACTCAACACGAAAATTTAAACTCTTCGGGCTTTAACCGACTAGGATTTGTTATACCCAGTTAAAGGTGGAAGCGTTGGGAAATTTTCGGGCTTTAGCCGCAAAGTCTTGGTAATCCCCACTTTAACCGGTTAATTCATTCTTGCTTTAGCAGTAACTTATATAGGGTAGACCGGGGCTAGTTGGTCATAGGGGCACGTTGGGTCAGTCCGATTATTTTAAATATTTTCCGATAGATTGCGTTGTTACTCCAGCCAAGTATGTGTCATCCCCCCTCCCTTCTTACCCGTAAAGGTCATTGGAATAGCAGCGTCTACTAACGAACTAGCTGGAATTTTCAAATTTTTGCCAAGGTGAGTAACTTTCCTTCCTTATAAATAATCTTCTTTTTCTATGTTTTTATGTTACAATTTCCATTTTTACAAATAATATTCTGAAAGATAACTGTTCATAGTTAATGTAGGGCATATTTGCTTTCTGAAATACTTTCAAAGTAAATTCGCACACCCATCGGAAACAAAAATGGCGACATGGGGTAAGTTGGGCCACTTCGCATGGGGCACGTTCGGCCGGCTGCCCAACTTGCCCCGTAGAATGTTGATCCTGTGGAAATGGCGAGCGAACGTGCCACGTAGTATCTCCAAAGCCTAATTATAACGAATGAAGTCTCGAAATCAATTTATGTAACCGTTCTCTCAATTTCATGTATAATTATTCTTTTTTAATTTCTTCTATATTCAAAGAAAGAAAGTATTGATGATGGTCAAAATTTGCAAATTGAATACATATCAACTATCCTATTGTTATTAAAAGACAATAATTACGCTAAAATATTTTAAATTGAAATGCATATAAAATTTAACGTTCAGTTTTAATAATATTTTTTAAAGATTTTAAAATGTTCTTTCAATTTTGAGATAGGATTAGGCCGAATTAATATATGGCATGCCCATTATGAATAACTATAATGATTCAATGTTGCTGCAAAATCAAATGACGCTGCTACACCGTTTCTCATTATATGCGATATATAAATATATCTGAATTTATGGGATATGCACCAAATTTAAAATGCAAGATAAGTGTCTAGATAAAAATTTAAGCTGATTCCATCTCCATTAAAAAAGTGCAAAACAGAAAGAGCTGTTATTATTTTACAATGAATTTAAAAATTTTATCTCAGTTCTTGTTGAGTAAAAATACACCGGATTTGTATCTACAACCTAACTGTGTTATTTATATTAATATTATTATTAATTTTTTTTGAATTAATATTATTTATATTATTCTTTATATTAATATTATTTATATTATTCTTTAAATTAATATTATAATAATAACAATAATAATAATATTTATCTGCCTTAAATATAATAATATGGAAGAATTTTTTGCGATAATGACAACATGCTACTTTGTTTTTGTTGCAGGGCTACCTGCTAAGATGGTTCGCCATTATGTTAGAAAATCGGATAGAGGGAATGCTTCTTCTTAAGAAATGAAAGCTGCTGTTTTAGCAGTGAAGCTGTAATGATGAAAATTGTGACGATGAAGTCATTTAATTCTGTTTTCAACATAAAACTTATTAATTTTGTAGTTTCAATCTCTTGGTTTTTTGCTCCACATAATTTTACAATTTTATGGCTTCTTCAAGGAATGGTGCATGAAAGAGATTTTCCTTTAGGATATGTTGTGTTATCGTTCGCAGGAAATGAAAAGTAAAATGTGGTAAGATTTTTTTTAAGTTTCTTCAATTCTACCTTACCAGAATATTAAATAAGTGATGTGGCCCAACTTACCCCGTAGTCGGGGCAGGTTGGGCCACGCGACTTGGTATCAGTTTCAGATTTTAAATTAATATTAATAGTTAATATTTTGAAATCTTATTATGGTGAATTCTTCCTGAAGGTACACTGATAGTGTTTGCATTAAAAAAAATTTAAAATGTTGAATTGTAATTTTTTTTAAATTCTTAGAAGAAAAAACGGCCCAACTAGTCCCCGGTCTACCCTACATAGCATCATATATAAATAATGATGAAATGGAATGATGGAATGGAATCAACTGTTGTGACGCCACAGTCACATGACAGATGTAACTGCGCATGACATCTAGTTGTACCTATTTTTACATTTCATTCTTTCTTTAGCCGTAACATATATACATAGCATCAGATATAAATAATGATGAAATGGAGTCAATTGCTGTGACGTCACAGTTACATGACAGATGTAAATGCGAATGACATCTATCCGTACGCTTCCTCAGGCTGGGCTATGAAAGCACGTCTTCCTCCAAAATGAGAAATGGATTCTGAAATTACATTCGCGTATGAAGTTAAGCACGATCCGATGTGTATGACGTGAGCGTGCATCGACTCCCATCACTATTGACATTATCTCAAGGGCTCAACTTGGAAACAGGCAAAACAACAGCTGGCTGTTAATGACATGGTAAAGATTGCGAGATAGATAGAACTCAGTGGAAAGTCAATTCCTCAATAAATAAACCATGATAAACATAGCTGTTGGGAACTAAACTAGTAGTTCTGTGAATAGTAGACATCGCCCCAGCCCCAAATAAATCAAAAAAATTAAAATTTGCTTTTCATCGCAGTCTTTGAAAGTTTAGCCAATGTTGCCATTCATTATGAAGACAGCATTGTTTGCTGGGACACTGGTTATCATAATTTGATTCTCGAGGGTGTGCCATTCTTGTACCCATATACCTTACAAAGTTATAATACAACAAATAAAAAACTCTACAAAACAGATGCAGAAGTCTAGTGATAAAATATTTCAGAAATGCAATGAAAATCAAACGAATTAAAATTCTTATACGACATTAATTTCCCAAGAGAGCAATTTTTACTATCATAACCTTAACAGTGACAAAAGGACGTGAAGATGGAAGACTTATCTTGGTGAAAGAATGAGATTGGTATTTATCACGACA